>JAIUJO010000087.1:1115000-1200300 GCA_023846275.1 Vanilla planifolia
TATATCTTTTTCTTTCTTTCTTCTTCTTTCTTTCTTCTTCTTTCTTCTTCCTCTTCTTTTTCTTCTTCTTCTTCTTCTTCTTCTTCCACTTTTTGTCTTCTTTTGCCTTCTTCTTCTACTTCTTCTTTTTCTTCTTCTTCTTCTTCTTCTTCTTCTTCTTCTTCTTTTTCTACTTCTTCTTCTTCTTTTACTTCTTCTTCCACTTCTTCTTCTTCTTCCACTTCTTCTTCTTCCTATAATTCTTCTCTTCACCCTCTTTGACTTCTTCCTATTCATCATCTTCTTCCTTATCTTTATATTTTTCTTCTTCTTCCTCCTCTTCTTCTGCTGTCACTTCTTCTTCTTCTTCTTCTTCTTCTTCCTCTTCTTCTTCTTCTTCTTCTACTTCTTCTTCCTCTTATACTTCTAATACATCTTCTTCTTATTCTTCTTCCTTCTCTTCTTCCTCTTTGACTTCTTCATTTTACTTTTCTTCCTCTTCTTCTTCTTCTTATACTTATTCTTCTTCTTCTTCTTCTTCTACTTTTTCTTCGTCTTATTCTTCTTCATTGTCTTCTTCTTGTTCTTCTTCTTCTCCATCTTTTTCTACTTCTTCTTCTTCTTCTTTTTCTTCTTTCTCTTCTTCTTCTTCTACTTCTTCTTCTTCTTCTTCTTATTCTACTTCTTCATCATCATCATCATCATCATCATCTTCTTCTTCTTCTTCTTCTTCTTCTTCTTCTTCTTCTTCTTCGTCTTCCTCCTCCTCTTCTTCTTCTTCCTCTTCTAAATCTTCTTTTTTCCTTTTCAAATTTTTCTTATTCTTCTTCCTTCTCTTCTTCTTCTTTTACTTCTTCTTTTTCTTTTTCTTCCTCCTCTTCTTCTTATTTTTTTCTTATTCTTCTTCTTCTTTTTCTTTTTCTTCCTTTTATTCTTCTTATTTTTCTTCTTTTTCTTCTTCTTCCCCGTCCTCCTCTTGTTCTTCCTCTTCATCTTCTCCTTCTTTCTCTTCTTCTTCTTCTTCTTCTCCTTATTGTTCTTCTTCTTCCCATTCTTCTCCTTCTTCTTTTTCTTCTTGTTCTTCTTCTCCTTCTGCTTCTTCTTCTTTTCTTCTTCTTCTTCTTGTCCCTCTTCTTCATCATTCTTTCCCCTCTTCTACTTCCACTTGTTCTTCTTCTTCTTCATCATCTTTCTATTCTTTCTCTTTTTCCTCTTCTTCTTATGTGGCTTCTTATTCTTCTTCTTTCTCTTCTTCTTCATCTGCGTCTACTTCTTCTTCCTCTTTTTCTTCTTTGTCTTCCCCTTCATCTTCTTTTTCTTGTTCTTCTTCTTTATAATCTTTTTCTTCCTCTTCTTTTTCATCTTCTTCCTTTTCTTCTTCTTCTTCCTCCTCTTCTTCATCTTCTTCATCATCATCATCTTCTTCTTCTTCTTCTACTTCTCCTTCATCCTCTTCTACTACTTCTACTTCTTCTTCTTCTTCCATTTCTTCTTTTTCTTCTTCTTCTTCTTCTTTTTCTTCTTCTTCTTCTTATTATTATTCTTCTTTTTCTTCTTCTTCTTCTTCTTCTTTTACTACTTCTTATTCTCTTATGTCTTCTTCTTCTACTTTTTCTTCTTCTTCTTCTTCTTCTTCATCTTCTTCTTCTTCTCTTCTTCTTCTTCTTCTTCTTCTTTGTAGTGTTCTTCTTCTTCTTCCAACTCTTCTTCTTTTTCTCCTTGTTCCTCTTCTTCCTCTTCTTCTTCCTTTTCTTCTTCTTCTTCTCGTTTTTCTTCTTCTTCATCATCTTCTTCTTCAACTTATTCTTCTTCTCCTTCTTCTTCTAAATATTCTTCTTCTTCTTTTTTTTCTTCTCTTGCTTCTTTTTCTTCTTCTTCTTCTTCTTCTTCTTCTATTCCTCTTCTTCTTCTTCTTCTTCTTCTTCATCTTCTACTTCATTTTCCTTTTCCCTAAACCCAAATCCATACCCCATATCAAGTCCTTAATCTTTAATCCCTAATCTCTTATGCCTAATGTGTAATCCCTAACCTAAAATTCCTAATACCTAATCCCTATTCCTTATTCCCTAATCTCTTATTATACAAAATAATACCTAATCTCTAATCCTTAACCACAATTCACTAAGCCCTAATTGATAATTCCTCATTACTAATACCTAATCACTTCTCCCTAATCCTTAACCTTTAACCCCTAATACTTAATCCCTATTCGCTAATCCCACTCTCCCTAATCTATAATCCATTTTCTCTGATCACTAATTCTAAATCTCTCCCCCCTTAATCCCTAAACCCTAAACCCTAATCCCTAACCCATAATCTCTAATTCGTATCTTCTTGCTCTTCTTCTTTTTCTTCGTCCTCTCCTCTCTTCTTCCTATTCTACTTTTTCTCCATCTTCTTATTCTTCGTCATTGCCTTTTTTTCTTCCTCCTCTTCTCCTTCTTCTTCCTCCTGCACCTCTTCTTCTTCTTCTTCTTCACTTCTTCTTCTACTTCTTTTTCTTCTTCTTCTTCTTCTTCTTCTTTTCTTCTTCATCTTCTTCTTCTTTTTCTTCTCCTTCTTCTTCATCTTCTTCTTCATCTTCTTCTTCCTATTCTTCTTCTTATTCTTCTTCTTCTTTGTCTTCTTCATTTTCTTATTCTATTTCTTCTTCTTCTGCTTCTACTTCTTCTTCTTCTTCTTCTTCTCTTCTTCTTCTTTTCTTCTTCTTCTTCTTCTTCATATTCTTCTTCTTCTATTACTTTTTCTTCTTCCTACTCTTCTTCTAATTTTTTTCTTCTTCTATTTTTCTCCTTTTATTTCTCTTATTCTTCCTCTTCTTCTTATTCTCCTTCGTCTTCCTCTTCTTCTTCTTCTTCGTCATCACTTTCTTCTTCTTTTTCCTCTTCTTCCTCATCTTCCTCTTCCTCTTCTTCCTCGATCACAAAGCTAACACTCTCTCAAACTAAACTCCCTTTTGATTAGTGCAAAGATTTATTCTATGGAATTGAAGAAAAGCTTCTTTTTATATCGTTCATGCCATTTCTTTTCACTACTTATCCCCTTTTCTTTGGCAGCAAAATTCAGGAATCAAAAAAAATCAAAAGATGGGCATTCGATTATGAATTCACCATCCCTTGAAGGTCGGCTCACTTTCTGCGACTTCAATCAATTCGACTATGACTGAGCCATCTCTGAAACTTCTTGACCCGCGGACCCCAAAACATGTTTGGTAGGTTGTGTTCCTTCAACACTCTGTTCAGTGACCTTTTGTGGATCACTAGCTGACTTAGAACCAACTAATATAATTTGCTAGGCAGAACGCTTTGACATGATCGGTGCCCCAACCCCAAGTCACTTTCATTGAATGGTAATGGCAACTCATTCTAGTTCCCTTCATTTCATATGTTTAATTTGATAGTAGAGTAGTGTCATTGTTACATAATACCCTATGGGGTTCCCTTCTAAGGATCATGATTCTGAACTTTAGAAAAGTGTTCTCTAATTCATGAAGTGAACAACCCAACCGCTTTGTTTGAAGGTTTGCTAGAAGCTTCAAAATGCAAGTAGAAGCTTTGCTTTTTGCAATTCCAAAAAATGAGCAACAATGATTGGAAAAGCTGATCTTTGATAGAAGACACTAGGTCTCCCGTCTTGAAAGATCTTCTCTGAATCCTTTGATCGAAGACTCTTAATACACTTACCTAGTAGATTTCCAGCCTTTATCAAAAACTCAGTCATTTCTTTTCCAGGTCATCTAGATCTTGGAGTATAAGTTGCACTCTCTGGTCCTCTATAAAGCCTTCCTGAATTGCCACTATAAGGGTGGAGATTTGAACGTCCAGTGGGAGGACTACTTTTCAACCACTATCAAGGCATAAGGCATATAGTACGCCCATGGTCCTTCGAGAAGTTTCTCATGAAGATCATTTTTAGGAATAAGGGTGATTGGAATGAGAAGCTTGCACAGTGTCCTATTGACTGAGAACCTCTTCATGCCAATTTGTTGTTGCATTGAAAGGTGTCGAGAAAAAATGTTGCATCTGAAACTTTCTACAAAGTCGATCTATTTGTTGATTTTTCAATGGCGTTCCATTCCATTATCGGAGATCAGGCGAGTGGGACTTTGAACCGATAGATTAGATGATTTTTGATCCACATCATTTCCCTTTACTCATTTCAATGGTGTGGCCTCTGCCCACTTGAAAAAGAATCTGCGGTAGCTAGAATATGCATACACCTCTTAGATGCGGGAGGCTGGATGTGGCCAATTACATATATGCCCCAAACCTTAAACAAAACATTACCATCAAATGTCAAGGTTTTGAATGTTGTCGAATGAAGACTGCATGTATCTTACAAACGTGGCATCTCTTGGAGAAATTAATGGAGTCTTTCGACATCGTGGACTAGTATTACCCTAGTCACCTCAATGATGGTAGAACTTTGTGCCTGACTAGTATGCACCACAAACATAAGCATGAGCTTCCTCCAAAGCTTCTTTAGATTCTTTCTTTGACAAGTGTCTTAAGAGGAATCCATCGAAGCACTCCTATAAAAGATTCTCACAAGAGTCTTGTACAGCTCGATGTCTAATATGGTTTCGATTGGGCACCATCTTATATAGAATCCCCTACCCTAGTTTAGATATTCAAGCAATTATTGTCTCTGATCCTTTTCTGTAGTCACTTCTGAGGCTTCAGTGCCACTTGGATTTAGTTGAAAACGATGATCTTCATCTCTTTGCCCTTATTATTTTGTTTTGTGTAAGTAGCATTGCCTTTTGGTAAAGATGGTAGAAGCCTTTATCCTTCAACACAAATGTATATGGTCTCAAATGGGCTGAGGGCTATAGGTGCTGCTAGGCTGGCAAGTGCATCAGCTTTATGGTTATAGCTTCAAGAGTTGTGTTCTATTTGTCAAACTCTGAATCCTAATATGAATTTTTTGACCCTACTGAATAGGGGACTAGCTCCTGTTTCTTCACCAAGAAACTGGACCCCTTGAGCCAAACCAACAAAGCATTTAATTGATTGAAGCCCACTTCCATCCTAGAAAGCCACTTTCGAGGGAGAACTCTTGCTCCTCGACTCCCTGAATCTGAGAGACAAGACAAAAGATGCATAAAATGCAAAGAAGACTATGGATGCAAAGTGATCCTCTATCCTATGTCTAGGAGTACGGAAGAGACCACCTTCAATCAACAAAGCACTTATTTCTTGCTCAGCCAAGATGTGTGAAAGGGAACCCTCTTCCAAAATGTCTCAAAAGGTGGATAATAGAACTACTACTCTGCTACTTTGACTTTAAATTTTTCAAGTACTATGTGGTAAGAAAGCAAGGAAAGTATCATAGAAGGTCGAGTATCATAGATTAGAAGGTTAGATTCTCTATAAGCATGTCTAATAAATGAATTTCATAGCCACTTGAAAGTACAAAAAGCTAAGGCACTTCTAGTCCTCTACTAAGAACTTCTGGCAATCACATTAGTTGTGATCAACTTCACCCTAACAACTCGACTTGCATAACACCATGACTCTTAATGTGAATGCCCTTCAAAATTGTCCTGAGGTGCAATTACATAAAGACCCACATCTGACTTGACCTCAGGCCAGGAAAGACAGACGATAGAAAGAAATCCCTTCCAACAAGTCAACATACGGAGTTGAACACAATAGAACTTCGACCAGGTTCTTCTATCAATCTTCTTGCCCTTACTGAACTCCTTATTCTATAAACCTCTCACTGATTGATTTGATTGAACCCTGTGAGAGCCCTACCTGATTCAAAAGTTCTCCAGAAAAGTTTCCCAGAATCCTGTCTAGTTAACTAGTGGGGACCCCCAAGAGTAATCCTCAAACCTAGTTCCCCTCAATTGTCAAGTGAAGTTCCCCTTCTATTCTCAAAGAAGAGAAGGATGGCGAGTGGTAGGATGTCATGTATTACATGAATTACCAACCTGTTGATTCAGGATGTTCTTACTACAAAGAATGGAGCCATATGATGTGAGAGTGCCACTTTCGATTGATATCAATCCAAAGAATAAGTATACGCATGGCGATGAAGTACATCAGTAGATGTCATATATTCTATGTATTCCTCGGGTATATTTTCATAGGGAGGATGTAGCCCATGAAAATGCCTTTAAAATCAGCTTGTTCATTAGTACGCTAAAAGAATGTGCATTCGACTGCTATGTCATGCTTCTAGAAGGCTCCATCAACCATAGGCTAAAATGGAGCAAAAAAGAATTTTACACTGATTCGATGAAGATTACTCTATCTCCACAGCCAACTCTGCTCAACAAAACAAACCAAGTGAGTCGGCATGGGGTCCCCCTATAGGGTATTGATTTTTGGGAACTTCTTTATGATACTATAATATAATATCAATAATATAAATAAAAGATTCTATTATAAGAAATAGTCAAATAAAACGAGGTGCACGAGTACTTTTGTGACCTCGTACTCTTTTTGGTTTGTTTGTTTTTTATTTTTTTCAATCCATTGAAGTTTGTGTCCTTATGCTAAACATATAATAGGTAAGGAAAGTGTATGCTAATGATCCCCAGAGGGGGCCCCCATTGGCAAACTCAAGGGGGGCTTAATTCGCTTGCTTTCCTTAGCAATTAGAGTGAGCACAGAGAATGAGAGATGGGTTGCTCTATCACTTGGGCTAGGATTGCTCCACACCTCAATCAATTTATCGCTTGGTTTGGGACCAAGGGCACTTATGGTTGTTGATTTTCTTAGTTTGGCCTTATAAAATGGTTGGTGCATTGTTATTGCTAGTAGCTACAATCCTTCACTAAAGACTAGTATTTGATTGAGCCCTTCTACCCTGATCCAACATCTCCTAAGGGCCTTTTTGGGAAACTTCTCAAAGGCAAAAAAGTGGAACTTATGAACAAGTCAAATAGAGCGATTTTTGCCTTTGAAACTTGGCCTATCCCTTACACAAAATGTGAGTTCTCTAATTAAGAAACCCTAGATTTTCTTCTCCCCATATAGATCCATGTTCCATCTTTTTGTTCTCAATTCTCAATCAGTGAATTGACATTCATCCGTTGGTCTATTTTTTAGAAAAAAAGAAAGCTACTGGCTCTAAAGCATTTGGACATGAACTGTTTCAAGCCTAAAACCAGCTTTGCTGCTCCACTGAGGATCCCCACCCCTGTGACTTGAGTCAATCAAAATGGGATTCCCTTTGAACCCTGCCAACTCCCTATTAGATAAATGAGTGGATTCTTTTTGGCACAAACAATGGTCTTATCAATTCAAGTTCCCTCTCTGCATAGGCCAACTTCCTCTTGGCTTGGTTTCCTCCATAGTACATGAGTCAATACGATCTCCCTAACCTCCTAGTCACTCAAAAGATTGAATAAGTGAAGCACACTCCCATCATTCCGATCATTTTCATTCGTATGCCTAGGAGCTATGTTCTTCCCCTGATTCTTTCAGTTTGAGTGCCATGAAAACATACTCTCTCTATCTTTTAGTTCTATTTATTACTATTTTTACTATCTTATAGATTCTATTCCTTGATCCACAGAATAACACCATTCACATGACAATGCTCGGGTACACAACTAGACAAACGTGAGAGGGGCTGGCTCTATCTTGTGGTCAGCTTTCTCCACTAGTAGGCGATCATGATCTCACTACGAAAAGCTCTTGAACAAAGAAATGAAAGCATAACTCACTCTTAATTGGCCCTGCCCCTATAAGGCAGATAGGGCACTTAGCCAACCTTTTCGATTAAAAAAATGACTAAGCTAGTAACCTCACATCTCTATCTTACCCATCCTTATTAATTCTGAATCACCCCAGTGGTCTTTTTCCTATAGTGGGCCTCGGGTCAAGCCAAGCCCCATAATGGAGTTCACATTCCCTTCGTATGGTCGAAAAGAGGGGCTGTGACTCCAATATATTATGTACGACATTACCGAGAAGTCCATTCTCATTCATGATCGATCCATGTCCTGCCATAATGCTCGAAAAGTGTTAGCAAGCAAGCTAACAAGGAGTTTTGGATTGTAGAAGCTAGATAGCTATCTTCTTGCTTTGATCAACCTTTTTTGGTACCAGGCCATCAGCATAAATCAAATCGGCCAACAATATAGATCGAGATTCGCTCATATGACAAATGACTACCAACATAGTGTTAATAAGGTTTGTAGCATGACAACCAGCCTCCTGCAAACTCACCAAAGAGATTAATCGTCAGGACTCCAAAGATTCAGTCATCCCTGATGACTCAGAAGAAATAGAGTTGGGGTTGGTAGCCATCAATAGCCCAGATCAAAATCTAGATAGGAGGATTCTGACCTCCATGAGGATGATGATGATCGGGAAGTGGTTACCCCAAATCTGAAATGAGGGGTTCTGGTCAATTGGAAATATATAGGCAGTTAGAACTTGAGCATCTCTGAATCTCAAAAAGGTTTCTTAGGAACCTTGCCTGGACCTGGGCTCATATGAAATCTAAGAGCTACAAAGAAATAGAATCGAAGTACTTTACAGGTTTGTTTTCATCCTCTATCTATTTTCTAACTTCCATCTTTGAATTGGAAGAATTACAATACAAAATGATATCAATGAGACAAGCCTCCTAGGAGTTCACTTGTTTCATTTCTTTCTCTTGATGTGATGGATGGGCTTAAGGAAGTCAAAAGGATGCTACCAATGCTTTCTATTTTTGTATGTCCATATTTCATTTTGATTAGATTAGAATTACATTGGATTTGCATGATCACTTTGCAATGTGGATATGAGCATGTAACACAACCTAACATTCTAACTTTTGGTTTGCTACTTGTGAAGCATGTGGGAAAGGTGGATTCTTTGGATATTGGTGGATACATGACGGGTGGTGTGCTGGACACAGCCAAAAAGCAACCATCCTTCATTAAACTATTTTTAAGAAATCGTCTGCTTTGATGATGATTGGTGAACAAGTGTGAATAATGTATCCATAGATTCAACCTCGGTAAAATCACAAATTCTCCTTCAACTGGTCTAAAAAAAATTGGCCCTCGTAGCAATATTGAAGATAATGACACTCCAAAATAAATACTCTTTCAAAGCATAGTTTTTGCACATTTGCTCATTGAGAAAGACGAAAGAAAGAAAATATAATGTATTGAAAAAATAATATATGGATGTTTGTTCATAAAGAATTATATAATCACATAGAAATATTTTATGTTAATAAATTAATAATATCAGTGACAAAAAATCTTATATTTCATGAAAGAACAAAAAAAATATATTTTTTACTCTTTATATTCAAGTTCTTGTATTCATTTAAAGTTATCAAAGCATAAATATAAAAAAAATAGTAATAGTTGTTCAAATTTTATTTTTTAATTTTTTTCTCATTAGATATAACTAATCTCAATAATTGTTCTATTCTTCTTTTTTTAAAATTTTATTTTATTTTGGCACTTTTCTAATAAACAATTGCTTATGAATTTCATGTTTTTGTGCAAAAATTGAAATTCTTTTGATAAAAAACTTCTTCTCTGTTAGTTCAAATAATTTTTATATTAAACCAATTTTTTATTTTTATAAGACCTTCAAATTCCTTATATTTTTAAAATAGCTTTAATTTATAAACTACAAAAGATATCCAACTTATATGAATAAGGTGATAACTAAATAATAAATAATATCTATTTTTGTTTTGAAATAAAATATTCATTTATTACAAATGTCAACATGAACTAACTCAAGAGACTACATAACTTTCTAAAACTTAAGAATGATGATTATTGGTGCTTATCAAAAATATAACTTTCACAAATATAATCAACATTAAAAATAAAAAAAATATGATTCAATATTTTTTATTTTATAACTTAAATCTAACAAAATACAAATAATCATTCTTATAATATCAAAACAAGGATTTATTCTTAAACTGTACTACAAATACATTACTTTTAATATCAAATGTTTTTTATTAAGAACACCTCCTTGACACCATTCATTCTCAAATATAAAAAATAATGTTTTTATATCACTTATCTAATACTTAATGAAGCATAAGCTAAAAATTCAACTACTAAACAAATATCATGAACCAATTCTTTTTATCATTTATTCTTCATTATGATTTTAAAATGTGTCATGACATCTATTCTATCAACTTAAGTCTTTATTCATATTCACATAAAAATTTCTAGACTTTGAAACTTAAAAAAGTCCACATCATTGTAATACTTGAAGTTCAATATAAAAGTTAAATGAAATTCAAAACATTGTTTCAAGGCGGCCTTGGTTTACACATCCTTTACACCTCTTTAAAGGGAATATATTAATTAACTCAAAATCTTAATCAATAAATATTGGCCTCATACATCGCATATACATCTTTAATGATTTGGAAACTAATTAGAATGACAAAAGGGAAGCTAAGTAAAGATATAGATCCTACCAAAAAATGTGATCCCAGATTACTGAAATCGATTGGAGTTCCCGAGCTTCACTTCCATGCTTTCCTTCCCCTAAACTGCTTACCACCTTGTGTTTGCTGCTTTTTTTCTCTTGACGAGAACGAGCTGCTCTCGCTCTTTTGGTAGCCAGCACTATCTCCTTCGAGTGCTGCTTTAGCCTCTTGCTTAGCCCACCAGTCTGGTTAAACAATAATAACAACTTATCTCAGCCAACCCAGATAAAAATTAGTTTTGAAATAAAAAAAATCATGTAACAAAACAAAAGAACATGATTCCCTTACAATTAAAAATGGCAAATGTAATTGTGACATGCCTTTTTTTTGTTTCACGACAGTTTTAGCCTCGTATTTTTCTCTATCCCCTCTGCCTGCTCGAACGAGAGCTGCTCTCTCCTGCTTGCTGAGCTTGCTCCTCAGGTGCACCAAAACACAACACCTGATTATCATTTGTTAACCAATGAAGTTTAGTAAATTGCTTTTAAAAATGCCAAACAAACTTGGATGGGTCAAACGTCATTGTATGAACTCAACTCAAAAATAAAATAAACTTGAATACTTCCAAGAGGTTCTTACTGTTCTTATTCCTGCCATTTCAATGAGATCACTTCCAAAGAATGGCCGGTGAGAAAAATCAAAGAAAGCCTAATCACATACAACTAGAATTTGAACAACAAAAACAATTTAGTTTATAATTGTTATAGGAAATTTTCATCTCCAAAGCATGACATGATAAAATTATCTCATTAAGAAATAGTTAAATACAATGTCACAGAGAGTAAAATTTTGAATATCTTAATGCAATTTTAATAGCATACAATATTTTTTCATGTGCACAACTCTTTTAGAAATATAACACTGCTGAAGAGAAAAACCAGTGGGTGGATATATGAACTCACAATAAAATGGCAAAGAAAACTCCTAAGGCTTGTTAATTTCTTTGATAGAAGCCATGTAATACCACCCAACCTACTCAAAGTCACCCTAATAAGCAATCAAATACAACAAGATTTAAGACAAACAGAAAGAAAAGAGCAATTTGTATACTAGAGTATAGAAAGAATTAATCATTGGGACCAATGATCAAGAATCATGTTAAGAGTATAAAAAGGAATGGTTGATAATATAAACATCACAAATAGGGGACTGTTCATACCTTGCTGTGCTATGATCTTACAAATTGTAGTAGGAATGAGCTCTCATCAACCCATGATTAATTACAGAGAGTGATGTCTCAGTTAACTATTCAACAAGAAAATGCTAACCAGTAAAGAAGAAATGATTTGTGAAATGATTCAATGCCATTGACAACATGGATATATTTCAAAAGCTCTTTGCATCTTCAACATTCCTTTTTGAATACCATCAACTGTGAAAAAATAACACTAAGATGAATTAGCCATCAATAAAAAAACAAAATTTCAGTGAACCAAACCCACCCCATTATGAACAAATAAAAAAATGAACTGCCTATGCTACGTCCTAGATTGACAAGTAAAATCTCACCTTCATTTGTTAGCAATTCCATAATTCCAAGAGCCACAAGACCATCAATATTTTCTAGATCTAACTACTCAATGGAAACAAATAAAAGGGGAATATAAGAATATACAGGTCATGTCATGAAATTTGTATTATAAATTAAACAGGTCATGTCATGAAATTGGTATTATAAATTAAAACTAACTTACATCAAGCACTACATGAAAGGATAGTCGAGCCTTGTGAAATTCACCAAGTCTATATCTACAGTAACCTATACTAAGCCTCACAGCTCCATGACAACTAGGATAAACTCTTAGTGCTTTTTGGTCAATATCGTGATCAGTTCGTTAAAAGAGTTGCCTGACTAAAAAAATTCAGATCATGGTAATGAATAACACAATAAACATGGAAGTACTAATACAGATACATTAAGGTATCAAATGCATGTCACTATATACTAATTATAAAATTAAATTTGCACTTTCAAGATTCACTGAAATTAACACCACATTAGTGATTAAATGCTTGAAATGCCACAATGCAACAAACCAAATATATGCTCAAAAGGACATAGGATGACACATCTTGCCACATTTCAATAGAAAAATACCAAATAGAAGGGCATAATATAGGCTCCCAAAAAATTGAATGTACGAAGAATCTATTTCAAGCATGCATTACCCTACATAACGTAGGGGTTTCATGAATTGAACTCAACTTCCAAGTAACAAAAAAAACTTAATAAAGCATGCCCTAAACAGTATTTAGTTTTTGCTACATAATATTGAAATTGGAATCATCAAGAAAAAGAAAACTCAATGCACAAAAATATTTTTATCATATGTTTGGCATAAGAAGTGCTTAAACAGACCTTATAATAGTCTAAAGATCTCTTTGATGACTCTGTTGCTTTTTGATACTGATCTTCATTCTCCCCAGCATCAAAATCAACACAAGCCTACGATCAACAACTTCCAATCAAGGTGGCAACAACAAAATTCAGTGTTTGTAAATAATGATTTTATGTAATAGAAATAAACAATCTAAAAGTTAAACAAAACCGTAAAGGTTTAAGTCCATGAATTTTTATCTATTATGCAAGAGAGATTTCCAACATTGAATCTTCGTTCTTTCTATGCATCTTTTTTTCCTAAAAATTATCTAGTTTTATTCCTTGTTCTATTATCCCTCCTTTTGATAATATGATCACGCTTTATGAAGAAACCACAAAATCATTGAAAATTGAGTTAAAACTGTTAAAAAAATGATAATATCAACTAGAAAGTAGTACTCAAGATAAAGGTCATGTGAAATTTAAAATTATGTAGAATATTCGTAGAAATTCAGATAATAATTAAATAGAAATATTTGAAATAAAACAAAATTCTGAACAACTCTAACTAGATGTGGAAAGTGCCAAAACGAATTTTCCAGAATCAAGCACTATGCTTGATCCATCTAAAGCAGGCCAACCAAAAGTAATTGTTTAACTATAGACGTATGCTAATGCTTGGTTAAAGAGAGAAGTTCATGCCTGAAGGTCAAGTAAAAAGCAAAAGATTCATAACAGGGCAAAATAAAGAGTAGAATAGAAATTCAAATATCATTATGGAAAAAGCTATAATCTAACCTCCTAAATAATTAAAGCACGTGAATAAGCTAGCATTAAATTCCAATGCTAAGCCTAAGTGTCATTTGGTAGTGCCTCACACTCCTAAGCTAGACATAATCCAGCTTAAGTTTATTAATTTATTAAATACTGGATATTAGATTTAGAAAGAGATAAATTATGTAGTATGTTTGCTTAAGAACTTATTAATGCCAACAACCATATCAAATATCAAAACATCTTATTAGCAATAATGAATACTTAAGCAACTAAAAAATGAAGATTTACTGTAAAATAAATAGTTACTTCAAAAATACTAACTAACTAACATTAATATATCATGTTACACATAAATATGAGTGTAAATTTTATTAAATCTGAGTTATGATCTAATTCTCAGTAGGTTCCTTCAAAATTTATAATAGAGCATGCAAGTCATCAAATTCCAATAATAAATTCGTCCAAACTTAGTATATTTAATCAAAACACAAGGTTTGGGTATGATAGACTTGTGGAGTATAATAGTATATTTATAATGTTCTTAAAGTACACTTTGTTCTAGTCAGAATTCGACCTTTCCAATAATGATGTAATTTTCTACAATCCCAATCATGTTTTCATCTCTCATCAAAGCTTCCTTGGAGTCCTCCACAAGGCAATCATTTAAATCGCTTCCTTTTAAGTCTTTCATAATGCCCTTACTAAAAATAAGATATAATTATGGTGCCCAATGAATGGTCTCCCTTTATAAATTGCTTATAAGTCTACATTTTGCTCTAATTCTCAACAAGTTCCTTCAAGATTTAAGATAATACATGCAGTTCATAAGTCTGCCAATAATAAGCAAGTCTAATTTTATCAGATTTAGTTAAAATAAAAAGTTGATCACGTTTGCATAGGTTAGGCTAATGGATTATTATAATATATTTATAAGATCCTTAAAATACCATTTGTCATAGTAGGACTCCATCTCTCCAAAAATGATACCCTTTTCTATGAACTCAACCATGTTTCCATCTCCGCATCCAAGCTTCTTAAATTCCTGCGCAAGGCATTCATTTGAATCACTTCCATTCAAAAATAAGATGTAACCAAGGTTTTCGATGGATGTTCTCCTTTGATTACATCTCTAAATTGAAGCTTATGATCCTTGTTGAAAATTTTTGAAACTCTCCTTTATTTTTAATTAATTTTAGAAGTTATTGAATTATAAAAATACTTTCTATTATTTATTTGGTAATAGTAACAACAACATTTTTCTTTCTCCCTTATTCCCTTTTTTCTAGGCCAACCTCAATAACCTTTGTGACCCTCACTTGAGAAGGTTCGCAAAGGAATCAGCTGCTTGGGAGAAGACATTAACAAAGAAAAGGAATCAGGGATAGGAAAACATAGAAAGAAGAAGAAAGGAGAGCAGTAGAATAGGAAAAGAGAAACAAAATAAAAATCAGCAACACAAGTTAATTGCAATGTTGAATGAAGCAAGGCAGTCAAAGCAGATGAGCTGACAATAAACCTATTTGGGAGAAGTATTTGGTTATACTTGTGCTGCCAACAGAGCTCAGCTTTGTATTTCTATTTTTTTCCTAACGAAAGAGGCTGCCATGAATTTTTACAAGCCAATAAGGGCTAGTGTTGCTGCAAGCTGAAGCTTAATGGGAAAAAGGCATTCTGCCAAACTGGGAATGGGAAATTCTTGTTAAAGTGAGCTTCAGCTTTAGTTAAAAATTAAGAAAAGTATTACTATTATGAATAATTATAATGTAGAAAGTCTACTGTTATACTTCCAACAAACTAAGGAAAGTGAGAGAAGCCACAACTAAGGAATATTTTGTTTAAATTTTTGTTACAGCTTAAATCAAAAAAATAAAAGGAAAAATAGTGTGAGAAACTATGATAAAAGCACTTAGAGGTGATTTTAACTACAACAAACTAAAAAACAAAATTAGTAAGATCAATATCTAAATGCAATTCTTTTATTATTTATACATACATTCCTAAGAATTTTAGGAAATAGAAATAAAATATTTTGGGATATTAAAACCATAGATCCTTATGAGTTATTAATGAATTTCCTTGTAAGAAATGAAAAATAAAAAGAAAGGATAAAAAAAGATTGATTTTTTCAATCAATGTAAATTTAAATAGATGATAATACAGTAGATATAAATATTTGAGAATTAAAGTATGGCATACAAGTCTCATGTTTGGATTCATGTTCTGATACATCAATGCTTTTATGACATTGAGTAATTAAAACACATCATAATAGAAATACAATAGAAGATAAAAAGATAAATAAATGAAAAAATATCTTATAATATGATGTAAATTATAACTGGGTTCAATATCCTGAATTAAAAAAAAGAATAAAAAATAAAAAAACTCTATATTTTATTTCATGATTCCACTATATATGATCAGCTCAAGACATGATATGCTAAACATGATTAGCATTAGTTTTATCAAGTTATGAAATGGCATTATAGATCTCCTTACTACTACTAGCACCTTTTACAAATTTTATGTTCTATAATGATATTATGTGATTGATAGGACTAACCAGTTATGACATGCTTGGTAGTAAAGGTGTAGAGATTATGTGATTAGATGTCATACAGATATGAGATAACTTATGATAGAAATATGTGATAATAGTAATATAAGAAATATGAGTTAAATTATAATAAATTAAGGAAAAAGAAAAAAAAGATAAATAGAGAAATTAATAAGAAAATATATATAATATGTATATGAAAAATATATAATATATAAATGTGGACTCTTATATTACTAAGCTTATTTTTTATTACTATTGGCGACTCATTTCTTCTTCGAGTGTTATAGAGATGACATGTTTATACTCATATTTATATCACTATATCATATCATGTTAATTTTTACATATAATATTTACTTATTAAACATTATATAACTTATTTTTCTATTTATATTACAAGACATATCACAAATTCACAAAGAGATAATTTATAAAGACATGTAAGATGATTGTGAATATGATATTATGTAGGTTATAGTTTTGTACTTGACATAGTATCTTTGACTTTCAGTTAGAATATGTATACATATTTATAGTTTCAAATCAATTTTTTGTCACCCTCATCTATTTTGACATTAATATCTTCAATTATGCTTCTATAACAAACTATTAGTATATGCATATAATAGGTGCAAGCAGAGGTGACAACATCTCTATACTATTCTCCATTATCCCTGCCATCCCTTGCCATAATACATCATCATCATTTCTCTTTCCACCTCCATGAACCTCAACAACCTTAAAATTAGTAAAGGGTTTATGGTTTCGCCAATATAGAAAGAAGAAGAGGATTTCGATATTAACTTTCCTTTTTCACATTGTTGAGGTGTGTGAACCAACTTTCTTACTATAGGGTACTTAAAAAGACCTAAATGGCCAATTATAAAACTCAAGAAACTTTAGTTGAGAATAACCCCCAACACCAAAAACCTATATGAATTTTTCCCAAATTTAATTAATTCTAATAATAGTCTAAAAATTAGTAATTTTGTGCATACCTCAAAGAAAATACTCAAAAAAAAAATATTATTCTATTCAAAATACTTAATTAAAAGGTCACAAGCTAGTTGTAATTCCTCAATATGCTGCCTTAAATTTTATAACATTCCCCTCAATACATGTAACAAGCTCTACATCGATATAAAGGACTCATTTAACCAAATTATGTACTTCACAAAGAAAAGTACATGATCCAAAAATGCAGCAACATTATTTTTGTCTTCACCTAAAACAAAATTGAATTGGCTTGATGCTTGATGCATGATGCTTGTGCTAGGTCACCTTTTGCTGCACAAAGCTATCCGGCAAAAATTGCAACCTATGAAACATAAAGGATTAATTAACTGGAATCTTCATCATGCAATATACCCAATAAAAAACTTTAAAAATTTGTACAAGTCAAAGAAAATATGTTGATATTGGTTTTCAAGTATAAAATACTTAATGCTAATTTATGTGATCAAGAGAAACATAATAATATTGAAAAGATATTATGTTTTTTGAAGTTGCAAAAAGTTCAAGATAAGACACATCAAGATGAAATAATTTAAAAGCAAATGAGTTGTTACCAAAGTAACATTAACCATGTCCTCAAAAGGGATGGTTCAACATTATGGCATAGCATCAATCTTCTTAAAAAAATAATTCAAATCATTTTAAATTGTAAAAAAGTACAATTATATTTTTCACTAGAGAACAAAACTATATCACTTTGCACTGTTTGGTTCAAGATCATAATCAAAATATCAATTAAGAAAATAGTCCACCTATCAAAAATCAAATGATTATTTAAAGCACATGGCAAAGGCAAAGCTTTACCAAAAAAATCAAAAGTTTTGTTGCCCTGACCCTAACGTCTTTTTAGCTCTCTTTCTTGGTGAAAACAATCCCTTTCTGATGTTCTATTACGTCACCCTTTATCAACAATAACTTCTTAATTACCAAGCATGAGCACCATGTAGCATAACTGGTCAAACACTGGAAATATGAATTTGCCTACCAATCCTAACAAAGCCTTACCAAATAGAACATCAAGCAAACTTCTGCACCATAAAAGCATGGCATTAACTCCAAAAGATGGTGCCTCAAGTTATGTCCCAACAATTTGTATAATAAATCCAATATACTTGAAGCATATCCAAGTAGCAATAAATTTTTCCAACATTACCACCATAATCTTTAAACATCATTACCACTAAAATTGCATTTTTATACTCAATATTTAATTCAAAAGCCTTTCTAAAGGTTTCTTACACATTTCAATAGTCCAATTAGTTTAGAAGAGGATTCAAACAGATCTCAAAAAATGGAAAATTCCATGAAGTACAAACACTCTTAACGGAGGTATTGTATCCTTGTCAAACTCTCAAACTTGGGCTTCAAGACCATGTATTAGAAGTGCCATGTTGCATCACTAATCTAAATTTGTAGAAAGTGCAATATCATATCCTCCAAAAAATTCTAGGATGTATTGCACATTCTTTTAACAAGTGTCTAATACTCTTCCTAACCCTAAAAAAGGGTGCATGATTGACAAGCATCAAAATAATTTGTGTTTCATGGAAAATAGAAATGTTGCATGATGATTGATGTCATTGAAACATTCTAAAAGAAAAAATAACCATTCACTTTGCTCTAAATTTTATAGGATAGAATCTTTATGCATAATATTCACACTTATGCATAAATTTTTTATATCATTTTTTTGTAATTAAAAGTAAACTTTATTCACATTTGTATGCTAAAGTTAATGATTTTATACTTATAAATAATTGAATGTTTTGCATGCAATAAAAGTGATATTTTGTAAGTGTGTAACCTTAATTATGTGTATTCATAGTTCTCTCTCCACATAATGCATAGTTCTAATCACATATAAATTGCAACCATTTAAAATTTTTTTTTATTAGTAGGTTACATTAAAATTGTTTACTTTGTATTTCATATAATTAGAATAGACAACCAAATAGGTATATTCGTATGTTCATATAAAATTTTGTGGTTATTCTAATAAAGATTTTTTAAATTGCATGGTCCTTGTATTTAGTACATGTTACATAGGCAAAAGAATGCTTGAGGTTCCTTATCTAATACATTTTTTACTGCTCATAAAGTCAACATTGTCATGCTCATTAACATTTATTATGTTGATCATTATTCTAATCCAAACTTGTTTTTGAAGTAATATTTTTGATACCTTTTAGCCTTTTTTTTCTTTTATTATTACTATTACCATCACCTAGAAAGTATAAACCACCTCTAGTATAATAATACCTAAAGTGCACTTTGCAATCTTACATATATTGACGAAGCTTGTTGTTTCACAAGTCGAGCACATGCATCTAACTCATTGCCTCATCCAAACAATAAAAATTGAGCTAAATCTAAAACATACTAGATGAACCATCTTAAGCAGGCCCAACAAGATTATGCTTAAACCAACTAAAAAATTCAAGTATATCTTAAAACTCAATTATAAAGTAAACTCCAAATTCATGTTTTCTCATACACTATTTTTGCTTCTTCTGCATATATATAAATATAAAAAAATGTAGACAAAAGCATAGCTAATTTGAGTAATTTAACAAATTTTCTTCAATTCTGTACACAAAAATGCATATTCTATAAAAGCGTTAAAGTTGCATAGAGGAGAAATCATAAATAAAAATTAGAATATGTTACATGCTTTTTATAACAACAACAAAATTTAATTCAATGCAACACAATCCCACTACTTTTTAATACTCATCCATTATATATTAAAAAATGTGGTGTTGTATTTTTTTACATATTTGGTCATATTTTATATTTTTAATGCATTTGAAAAGAAAAATAAGTTTTATTTTGTTACGTTGGCCTTTGTCACTAGGTATTATGAAGAGATGCCCATTGTTGCAACCAATACATGATCAGTTTGTATGGGTGGGAATGATCAAACCATATGAGGTTACTTCACCAATTGTGGGCATGTTCAATTCTAACAAATTCAAAAGCAACTTAGGCAAACTAGATTTATCTATTGATGCATAGTGCACATATAGATGCTTGCCACCCAACTACATATGCACAAATAAAGCAATGCATGTAAATTCTATGTGCACAAAGGGAGAAATGCCCATAAAAATATTCACTCCACAATATTTATTTCTATAGAAGGGCAGACAATGTCGAATATGTGTTTTGGATTATGAGTATAGTCATATGTACAAAAAGAAGTAAATGCGTTCACAAATTACATTATGTACATACAAACATGGTTATATGAGAACAAAAATCATTATGTACAATCATGCATAAATGAAAACAATGCATCCATTTACCATAAAAAAATTCTTACAAAAATTAATGCATGTATAAGATGTATTAAATGTCTGTAGATACACGCACACATAGAAAAATAATGGGCTAGATGGAATGACAATATAAAACTTTATAAGAGCCAAATACCATTATGAAAAGTTTCTCTTTTTAATATTGTTTTTTTATGACATTTTTAGAGAAGAAATCATTGTTGTTGAGCCCAAGATGACAAGAGATTAAAGAACCAGAGGTGTTGGTCGCTTCATGTGTACGTATAGAGATACCTCTCAAGTCTTTCCCTTGGTATATCTTGTTAGTCATGTTTGTTGTACTAGCTCTAACACTTCTTTCTTGTTATTTCTTTGTGTATCTATATAATTGTTAAAGTAAGAACAACATGATTTTACATCTTTCTAAAGTTAGTTTTGTTGGTCCTATAAAAATTGCTATAAAAATATAGTTTCAATCAATATTAGTTCATTGTGTTGTCACTTTCATCTTCATTGCACCACAAAAATTTAAATTAAGATTTCCTCTTATATTTAAATTTTCTTGCAAGAGTTTAATAGCATGCTTAAATTTAAATTCATTAACTACTTTTACTTGGAATCTACCAACAAATTGTTAGTCAAAGGATAGTTGTCTTTCAAAAACTTTGTTATTTTGTCTTATTTGAAATAGAGAAGGTTTCAATTATTTGAGTTATTATTTTAAACTGGTCGTCATGTCTCATCAAAATCATAACTTACGTATGTCGTTGTTGCAATTAGGTACAAAACACATGTCTTTCAAAATTTATTGCATGCATTTTTTTCTCATTTTAATTACCATATTTGCATGAACATTTCTTTACTCTGAATTTCAAACACATTTCATAAGTCCCATAGTTTGGTCTTGGACATAAAATCCTAAAGACTGCAACTAGACACCACCCCAAACCTTTGAGTGTGCATTACATTACAATCCCGTTTATCCAAGACCATTACATGAATTCTATGACACCATTGCACCATATTGACTCGATATTAAGATTTAAAAATGTCAAGTCCCTTATATTAATTTGTTCTCACCTCTTCTTTGTCTTACTCTTCCACCATTGAATAAGAGAATTATGATAACCCTTCTCCCTTAACAAATTAATTGATCTAAAATTAACATGTTCAAATCATACAACCAAATACTCTAGACAATAACATTTTTATCACTTTGATTATTTCTAATCATATCATTTCGAGTATATCTACCACATGTTCTATTTTGTGTACTTGAATTCACACGCAATATTTAAAATCATATAATTTTTTTATTCCACTTGATTTTAAAAAACTTATATGTAAAAATGAGTAAGATATTTTGATCACACAATGTAACAAAAGCATTCCTCAATCCCTTCAACATGTTTGAATTAGATTATAAGCATCCTATAAATTTTTCTATTTTTTTTAAATTTATATTAGAAATAATGAAATCTCTCATTTTTCTTATATTTTAGTATCATATAATAGTAATCCTTAGCAATTGTACTCTTCTGGGTTTTATTCAAAATGAATTCCATGTTCAGTTAAACATAATAAAATAACCTCTTTCTTAGTGCTATCAACAAAAGCATCATCAAAAGTAAAAATAAGAATGCACCATTGTGAATATAGAACCAATGCAAAAAATTACAATTGGGAAACCTTTAATCAACAATACTTGAATGCACATATGCATCATTACTTTTATATGCATGCTTTCATAACTTCAATAAATCAAAAGCTAAGCTTTTCCCTATCACAAGGCCTTTCAAAACACTATTATTGTACTTCTATCATTTCCCTTCTAGATTTCTTTATCGAACCCCTTAGCAAGTGAATAGTCAAAATAATCGATCTTCTAGACACACAACAAAATTGAATCAACAATATATTGGTTTTGTGTCATAATTTAAGCTCTTTAAATGATAAACTTTGCTTTTGAAAACTAACATCACTAAACTTATAGAATCATACCTTACTTTTTAGCAACCTTTGTTCTTAATTCCTTTTCCTTTTTTCTCTTTTCTAAATATATTAAGAATAATCATTGCCTTTTTTCATCTTTATTTAATGGCCATTATCATCATATGTGTTATTGTAACATGTTTTACACATCTATAATAAAATCATGCTCATATGATGCTTAGTAAAATGTAAGCAAACACAAAAAATACAAGCATGAATGTCAATCATCCTTGTTGATAGATTTCAATTCATTACTTATTATACTTGCCAAGTAGTATATAATACTAAGTAAATATAGATGTATAAGCTTGCTATATCAATTCCTCTTGTAAAGGTCTCCCCTTAAAATAGATATCAAATTATGTGCCATTATATGATCCATATTTCCTTCATTTGAAGTATTTTACACTTACTATAATATATCTTTCCTATTTCCAAGACTATTTCTCAATTCCCTCACTTGACTAGTTAAATTCTTTCCAATAATTTAACAACACTACTTCTCTTCCTCCTCTTCTCTTTAAGCTGTCAACCACGATCAAAATGTTTTAATTTTATTCAAAACACCCTCATCATCCATCGTCATCCTCTCATATACTAAATATCGATGCTTCATTTCCCTTCAACAATTAGACCTCTTCAGTTTAGTGACTTCATGCCTTCAAATCGCTTGGAATTTAATAGTTTTGCAAAAAAATAGGTTATTGTTATGTCAATTTTGACAGTACAATAAGGTTAGGAAAATTTTAAAAATAAGATTTAATAAAAATTATGAAATTCTAAGATTTCTTACTTTTTTTAATAATTTGAACTTCAAAAGTTTAGCGGTTAATTTTGTATGATTCTTCTTAATTAAATCCACCTGTTCGCCAAATTTCTTATATTTTAATGAAATTTAATATTTTTAATTATTTAACCAAACCTAAAATATTTTTAAATCCTCATTAACATTTGGTTCAATGACTATCATGCCTACTTTTTTAGATGCAAAATTTTTACTATGCTTATACTTGTAAATTCTATGACTTAGTAAAATTTCATAATTTTGTGAGTTTATGTAATAATTTTTTATTACTTTAAAAACTTTTTCATGCTCATAAGTTAATCCTTATAAATCTTTGATCTTCTATTTTAATACTCAAAAGAGTTTTTTGTCAAAATACTATCATTATATTCAAATAATTTATTTGTTTTATTTCTTAATTTGTCTCTTTCTTTTTAGGGGTTGGTCCTTTAGTGGTATACAACTTTTGAATAATATGAAATGAAACTTTAAAGTTTTCAAAAATTCTTTAAAATTCTAAATAATTAAAAGTAACAATAATTAAATTTTCTTTATATTTTGGATAATATAAATCTTCTTAAGATCATAAATCAAATCTATGATTATGATTTTTTTATTAATTTAAGCACATGATAATTTAAAATATCAAAATATTATTCAAATAATTCCCCTTACATTATGTATGTTACAATGAAAGGGAACAATAGATCATGCTCTATCTTATTTAGTAGTTTGTTATGTTTCTATTAAGTTACTAGTTTTTGTATTTTTGGAGTGATTTAAGAACTTACCTTTTGAAAGAATGTTAAATTTTTTTATATTGAAATTGTTATAATTTTCAAAATATTCAATTAGTTTTAGTGTGATTTTTGAAAATGATCATGCTAATGGTTTTTTATTTAAAAAATGTGTTTTCAAAATCAAAAGATAGAGAAAGAAATGACATGACCCATAATTACTTTGTGACGTTTTGAAGAATGTCATTTGATTTAAATAATGTTAGAGCTATTTGTTAAATGATGATTGATTTTATCTTCTAAAGTTAGAGATGCAAAAATTTAGAACATTATGTAAAGAATTTTTAATAAAAATTAGATCTTTAAAGACAAGTAAAAAGTGTACCATGGGACTAAATATTTTGAAAGTAATTTTAGCACTTTATTAAGAAAGTTTCTTAACTTCATGGTCTCAAAAAAGGAATCTAAGTAAATCCAGACATGGTAAAAGATTTGATAAACATGCCTTCCTAAAAATCTCATAGAGATGCTCAATATCTAGCTCAAAAAACTTATTAGGTTCACCCTTTTTATTTTCAAGCATGGAGAGAAACTTCAACAGTTTATCAAGCTACTCTACAATACGTTTAGACAATAGTAAATCGAAGATTGTCAAAAGGCTTTTCTAGAGCTTAATTGATACTTATCTCAGCCTCCAATCTTGAGCTTTCTAGTCCTTAAGCAGTCTTTATGTATATATATAATTTCTTCTAGTCCTTAGGCAGTCTTTATGTATATATATAATTTCCTCAAGTTTTATAGTTAACTCATCTTTAATTCAAGAGAATAATGGATTTCAACAACTAATCTATTATGTTACTCTTACTCAAAAAGATGTAGAGCTATGATACTCTATTAAAGAGCATCTAAACCTAGCTTTACTTATGTCAACCTATCAGTTATACCAATATTCACATGATAGATGTCACAAGCAATAAACCTATGAGGCACATCCTCAACTGATAGATGATATAAATAGGTTGCAAAAGTGGGTAATTAAGCATAGAGAGTTTGAACTTAACTTCATTTCCTATTCATTTATGAAATCTTAAGTTCTTAAAGGTTTTCTAATTGAGAGAAACTTTTTTTATTCTAAACCTAAGGCACTTGTAAACTTCTAACAACCTTTTTTGATGGAGCTTTCATGTGTGAGTCTTGTAGAATTAGTTCAATCCTTCTTAGCTCTTAGTAAGTAAAGCTCAAAGGTGTTATCATAATTGTTTTCATTATCACCAACAAACAGGCTAAGAATGAATCCTTGATTGCAAGTCAATAGGTTGCTTGAGGGCTACAAATGATGCACTTAAAAATCTTTAGTAGTTTCCAAATAACTAATAAGTAGTGTCTTATCAAAAAGTAAAGATTTACACCAAAATCCTATGAATACTAGCTTGGCCTCTTCTCCAAAAGTATGATACTATAGATCTATTTTTTATTCATTAAAAACAAAAATAAAAAGTGGATCTACTAGCCAATAATAGAGATTCTAGTGAAGACTTTTCTCATCTTAAGAAGTTGAGTATTGAGTTACTAAATCGACTAGTTTTTCGACATAAAAGGCCTTCTTATTGATAAATCCATCTGACACTTATCTAAAGTTTGGGATTTTAACCCGTATAAGTTAGATGTAAAAATGGTCAGGTGATTCGTTCAATAATATGCTTTGGTTGATTAACAATATTATCAAAAATCCTTTCGCGAGACATACACAAATGTGTTCATCTATGACATTTAATGTTTTATATCAAGCTAATAGTTATGTTTTAAAAAATCTTATTAAATAAGACAACCTTAGATAAGTTTTACATATTATAAAAATAATTATATTATTTTGAAACCATAATTCTTAGATGAAATCATTTGAGAGCATAAAATATTAAGCATTTCACTAAGTGAAGAAAAAAATGCAATCTTTTAGAACTTTTCCAAACCTCCTTAATCATAAGTTTAACATGTCCCACTCCCTCTTATTTGACTTTGTAAGAGCCCATCCATTACACATGGTCTGATCTAAAATGATGAGCTAATTACCCATCACTACGATGCCTTACAGCTTTTTGTACTGCTACCACCAAGGAGAAATAATAGTGATAATAATAATGATAACAATAATGATAATAATAACGACAAGCTTGGCCAACCCATTTCTCACCTAAACTCTCTTATAAATAGATAGAGGATGATCTTGAGGAGAGAGAACAAAGTTGTGATTACTTTCAATAAAAAAGACAAGAGAGAGATAGAGAGAGAAATCTAAGAAAGGGAGAGTGCCCATGAGAGGGCACTTAGGAGCTATGGGAGCTTCTACAAAGCTAATGCTAATGAGAAGAGCATATCATTAAAAAATTTAAGTAAATCCAAAACTTATTTTTTAAAGACAAATGAAGATGAGTGAGATGATGATAAGAGAGGAAAGAAAGTGTTTGGAAGAAAAACATCATGATAATATTATTAATAATTTGGGTGAATTCAAATAAGTTGGATCATATAATATTGATATGAATAAATTATCCCAAAATCAAGACTTAGCTTACTACTAAATATTCTAGAATATAGGTGTCACTTGCGACCCAAAGCCTTCATTAGCATATAAAATTAACCAACTACTCAAGTTAACCCAAATGACCAATCAACCCAAATTAACAAATGCTAATTTGACACCAAGTTGATCAATAAAAATTGAGTCTCTTGAGATATGTGTCTAATAAAGTTTACTATTAAGTTTAATAAAATTCTTTTTACTCATATTTAATCATATTTGTGATACTTAGTTCCATAATTTGGTTTCATGCAAAAATTTTATTGAACATAGCTTATGTTGAAGAATCATGATGCCATTAGATGATATTATTTGAGTAAATTAAATGCCAATCATGATAAACTTTAAATAAGTATAAAGAGTTGTGCTGGAACTAAGTAAATGACGAACAAAAGATATGAATATAACATAAATAATACACATAAAATGTCATGAGCACATGATAATTATATGTGATGATGCATATATGATGTTGGACATATGTCAATGAATATGAGATATTAGATATTTTGTAATCGATAATGTTGTGAGAACAAGCTAGACAAAAATAATGAAATTATATTAAAAATATTTGTAACAATTTAATAAGAATGGTTATGTTATTATACTTCTTAGTTTCATGTATTGAAAATCGAAACATAAAATCTAAGTTTTGAATATAATCAAGTGCAATAGACATCAAAATCTAGCAATGATACCAATTGATTGATATTATTTCAATAAGATGAATGATATATTTGTGACAATCAAGTAAAGCAAAACTCTTTAATTAGTGCATTGATATTTGTGACAATTAGGTCAGACAAAATCTTTTGATTGGGCACTATTACCAATTTGCGACAATAAGGTAAAGCCAAACCTTTTAGTTAAGCACCATGTATTAATATTATTTGTAACAATTGAGTATGGAAAACCCCTCATACTAGTTATAATTCTTGGTGTATCTTAGTTGCATATGTTGATTTTCACATGTAAGCTTAAAAGACATGATAAAATAAGAGTTTTCATTATAAACAAGTTTACAATTAAATGGATAGTTAGGAAGTAATAAGCCCATTAAAAAAGATCACAAAAATCTAGAATAAATTGTATGGGACATTTTAATAAAAAGACATCTTTATTGTGGTACTTGATATAATAATGTGATACTTGATAACATTCTTATAGATTATATGAAGCACGATGCCCTCATAATTGGATGGTTTTCTCTCATTCTTAATATTATTATAAAGTCTCATGCACTTGCTTTGCTTGCATTCTCATAACATGATATTTTTTATTGTACTAATTGTTATGATTATATGAATTATTTTAATGATTTATATGAAGTGTCTTTTGATGATATCTTACACATTCTTAGCTTCTTTGAATTATACATTAACATGAATTAGTAACGTTATATCAATTAAAAGATTAACTATAATATGTTTAGATAACATGGATTTTTTGCTTTAAGTTATTATTTTTGACATAATAAGTCTATGATAGACTTGCCTCTTATTTTTCAATATTTTCTAAAAAGGATAATTTGATATTTTCATATGTATATATTGAGGACACCATTGGTCCCAAAGAGTATGGATGAAGAGTGGTGAGAAAAGTAGTTTTTAAAGAAATTTGAGTGTTTATGTATCTTTTTAATTGTAAACTCATCATTTAATCAACAAAATAATTTTTTTTCATATATATATATATATAATTATCTTTGGTAGAATTAAATAATTAATAATAAGAATTAAGCCCTAGTGAACAAAAAAGATGAAAGAATGTTTAAGAAAGTAAGGCCATCACACCATCCTTTAGAAGTTAAAGATATGATCAAGTTGATCCATTCAAGAGAGTGTGATGGACGTGCCTAAAGCTATAAACATGCCATGAAGAGTATGTATCAAGGATTGTTTTTGACCAATAATGAAAAAAATATTACTTTATTTACTTAAAGGTGCAAAAGGTGTCAAGTTCATGCTCCCCTTCTATACTAATTATTCACAAAGATGGAAGAAATAATTATTTATTGGTTCTTGTTAGACTATGGTATGAATTTAAATTTTTTATTTCCAATTGCTAGAAATGGAAGGAGGTTCCTTCTCTTGGTTGTTGAGAACCTTTAAAAATGGATCAAAGTCAAGCCTCTTATTAGCAAGGCTATTAATAAGATTTAATGTTTTCTTTAGACAAAAATTTATAATAGGTTTAATATTTTCATAGCAATTGTTACAAATGATACAATAATGTTCCAATCTAAAGATTTTCCAAATTTATGCAAAATGTATGGTTGTGGTTTTAAGTATGCCTCAACTTCTCATCCTCACATAGATGGACAAGCCAAAGCAATGAACATGAGGTTTGAATGTGATGAGATAAGCACCTTTCTAGTCATCTCGATGATATCTACTTATTACATGTTTATATCTATATTTTAAATTTTTTTTCTATAGTATTGGTTTAATATTTAGATATTTTATTTTCTATGTTTTTTGGCATGTTTTATGAGATATTTTGATTTGTAGGAGATTTGACAATCATGGTTGGTTCCCTTGATCTTTTTAGTATGTCCAACTACAATAATCTCAAAAAATTTATCTAATTTGTCCAAAATTTTCACTTTGGTTTAGCAATATTGCAATGAAACTCTAATTCTTCTCTTATGTGACATGAACATCTTTTGATTTTGTCATGTAACACTAGCTCAATTTGTCTCATTTCAGCTTTAATACATATTTGTTAATAATAAATGCTATATAATTATTACTTTATGTTTATTTCATTTTTTTATTCATGTTTTTCAAACAAGGAAGGTCTAATCAAGACAACAAAAATATTGGGCTCAACTTGATGAGCTCTATCCTATAAAGTAATTTTTTTCAAATTTCTGAATATTTCTTTTAAGTGTATAGAAAGTTCTAATAAAAATTTTATTTATTTTACCAAATTTGAATGTGGAGGATGTTGTATATGATCTCATTGGTATGTTTGAATGAACTTTTTTAAAGTTATTTGTTAACCTTTGTTAGAATTTTTACTTTAATTTCCTTATTTTGCTATTTAATTTTGAATGACTTCTCTTGTGAAGTTTACATCATTTTATTTTGGTAATATTATTTTTCTTCAACTCATTTTATTTTAGCATTAATATATATTTACTTCATATTAAAATAAAAATTTTTATTATTTATTATTATTATTGTAATTTATAGTAAATATTATTGAAGTTTGACTATGATGAAATGAATGTCATTGGTCTCCTCTTAATGATCTCAATCTAATAAAATATTTATTTTTATACTAAAAAAATTAATTTTCTATTATTTATGGCACATTTTATAAGATATTTCAATTCATTTCTAATTTAATAGTTAAAGATTTTACAATTGATCTTCTTTAAGCTTTTCACTTTTTTATTTTGAAGTGCTCCAGATGATGTCATGTAAAGTCAAAAAAAGTTGTTGGGCTCATCTTAAGGAACTCCATCCACTAAAATTTATATTTTAAATATTTAAGTAATTTATTTTCTTATGTTCTAGGATGCTTCTTAGGAATTTTAATTTGTATTAGATTTGATAATATAGGATGTTATATTCAGTCTCCATAGTCTTTTTGAATGCATCTTTCTCATACCACTTATCCTATTTCATCAATTATTTTAGTTTGATTTATTATTTTATAATATAGCTAAAAAATTCTCTTATCTAACCTTTATCACTTTGATTTAGTTATATTATATTTCCTTAAATTTTCATAATTCAACTTTAATAAATGTTTAGTTAATTTTAAAGTAATAATTTATTATTATTTATGCTTTTCACATTCGTGTCTCATAGTATTTCAAAGATATGTTAGATTGAGGTGAAAAAAACTTCAATGGACTCTTCTCAATTTTGTCTATCTAATTAAATATTTATTTATATATTTTAAAATATTTTACTTTCAAGTGTTTAGGCTTACTTTGTAAGATATATTGATTCATATCTAATTTTATGATCAAGAATATTAGAGTTGATCTCCTTATAATCTTGGAATGCAATATTTCCTTACAAATATCTTATCTAAAAATGCTTCCCATTCACATATTAGCTTTCCATTCTTTACAATATATTTTGATTTGTACCTAATTTGATGATAGAGTATGTGACTCTCGATCATCTTGGTATCTCTAAATATAGCTTTTATTTTAAAATTTATCTCATTTCGTAAATATTTTCACTTAAAATTAGTTATTTTGCTTAGTTACTATAGAAATCTTGTCATTTCATTATATTACATTACTATCATTTAACAAAATTTAACTTTAAAATATATTTACTTAATTTTTAAAAAAATATTTATTTATTATTTAGACATGTTTACTTCTTTAATGCATGGTAATGTTTAACAACTGTATTTTGATAAGAAAAAAATATCATTACATTTGTTTCACATTTTACCAATCATTATGAGTTGTACATATTAAATGGTCAATGATGTAATCTTGACTGCCTTAGTTTCATAGAATTAAACTTTGTTGTATAGTTAACCTCATTACTTAAAAGTTTTTACTTAGATTTGATTATATTATTTTTTTAAATTTCAATAGTTTTATATAATTTTGCTTAATATCTAAATAATATTTTTCTATTATTGATGCTTCTTTGATTTTTTAAACTGTAATATTTCAAAACAAGATATGATGGATTGAAACAAATGTCCTCGACACAACTAAATCATAGGATTGAAATACGAATTTTATTTTTTAAAATTTTTAACTATTTTATTTTCTTGTGATTTAAGATGCTTTTTAAAACTTTTGAATTACACCTAATTTTTCAATAGATGATATTACTCGCAATCTCCTTGATATCTTAGAATATACAATTTGAGCATACACATGCACTCACACACACACACATATAGACAAAGATGCACAAATTAACATGCACATGGAAACACACACACACGTACGTTGACTCACATTAACCTACATGCAACACATACTTGCACAAACACACACGCGCAATAACACATAAGCACACACACTCACACAGTATGTATGTAGATATTTGGGAGTATGTGTGTGTATGTGGACATGTGTGGTTGTATGTGTGATATTTTGTGTACATGTTCTTGTGCCTATGCTTGGGTGCATGCATGTTTGATTTTATGCATGTGTTCATGCATGTAATTATGGTTTTGTGCGGGTATGTTTATGTGGTTGTCTGTGTGCACATGCATGTAGGTGTGTATGGGTGCATGTGTATGTTTGTGTGTGTGTGTGAGCACTTATCTACATGTACATGTGTGTATATGAGTTTGTGTGCATTTGTGTATGTCCAAGTTTGTTCCTTTGTGTGTTTGAGAGAGAGAGTGTAGTTACATAGGTGTGTGTGCATGTGTGTGTACGCATGCAAGTGCATGCATGTCGGTTTGTATTTTAATTTTTGTGCTTATCTTCATGTGTGAATGTGTCTATGTGGGGTGTATGTATCCATAGGTCTGTGCACCAACATATTGGTGTGTGTGTGTGTGAGTGCATCTTCATGTGCACACATGTGTGTGTGGGTGCATTTGTGTGTGTATCTACTTTTGTGTATGGGTTTGTGTGGTGTGTGTTTTTGTGCATGAGTGTATATCTATGTGTGCTGGCTTGTTTGTGCCTAACAAAAATGTATGTGTCTGTGTGTGTTCATGTGTGTGTACATGTGTGCATGTGCTTGTGTGTGACTGAGCATGTGTGCCTACATGTATGACCTTGCATGTGTGCTTGTGTGAGTGTATGTGTGTGCACTTATTCATGTTCATTTGTATCATATTTTGCATATGCACGTGTGTCTACACATGCATTTGTGTCCATAATGCATGTTTGTATATGTATAACTATTGTGTATGTGTGTGTGTGTGTGTGCATGTGCATATGTTTATGTGTGTATTTTTATGCATATATGTGTATGTGTGTGTAAGTTTGTGGTTATGTTAGTGTGTAGATCCATGTGTGCTTGTGCATGTAGTGCATGTATGCTATTGTGTTTGTGTGGGTTAGTAGGTGTGTGTGTTTGTGTGTATTGATGCATGTGTGATTGTGTGTGAGTGTGTTTGTGCATGTGTATGCATGCATGTGTGTGTGTAGGTGCATGTTTGGTTGTGTGTGTGCATGTTTGTGTATGTGTGAGAATGTGTGGTGTATGTGTGCAAGTGTGTGTGTGTGTGCATATGTGTGTGCATATATGCATGTGTGTACATGTGTGTTTGTGTGTATGTGTGTGTGCATGCATGTATATATGTTTGTGTGTGTTCGTGTGCTAGTGTGTGTTTGCATATGGGTGTGCATGTGAGTGCATTCATGTCTTTGAATTTGAGTCTTTGTTTGTGTGAATGTGTGTCCATGCATGCGTGTGTGTGCATGTGTGCATGTGGGTATATGTGTGTGTGTGAGTCTGAATGTGTGTGTGGGCAGGTGTGCATGCTTGCATATATATGAGCATGCACTTATGCATTTGTATGTGTATCTAGACCTATGTGTGTGTGTATACCTGTTTATGTGTTTGAATGAATATGTGTGTTGGTGTGAGTGTGTGCATGTTTGAGAGCCTGTGTACGTGTATGTGCATGTTTGTGAGCTTGTGTTTGTGTGTATGTGTGTGCTTTTGCATGTGTGTGTGCATGCAGGTGCATTTGGAAGTGTGTTAATCCACATGGGCATATGTGTGTAGGATGTGTGAGAGCATGTATGTTTCTTTATGTGTGTGTGTGCACTTATGCGCTTATGTGCTCTTGTGTGTGTGTGAATGTGGTGCAAGTGTGCGAGCATGCATGCACATGCATGTGTGTGAGTAAGTGAGTTTGTGCATGTGTGAGTGCAAATATGTGTGCCTATATGTGTATGTATGTTTACTTGTTTGTGCATATATGTTTGTGTGTGCATATGTTGGTGTATCTTTTTTGTGTTTCTACACTTGCATGTGTGTGTGCATGTCCATGTTTGTTTATGTTCATGCATCCTTATTTTTGCACATGTGTGTGTGTGCATGTACATGCATGCATATGTACTAACATGGATGTGTTCTTGTGACTGTAAAGTACATGTATATTTTTGCATGTCTGCATGCATTTGTGTGCATGTTGGTGCATACGAGTGTGTCTAAGTGTTCGTTTGTTTGCAAGTGTTTCTGGATTTATCCATGTCTACCTATAATCATGTGTGTGTGTGCTTGTGTTTTATGTATGTGTGTCCATGAGCATTTGTATGCCTATGTATGTGTGCATGTGTATATGCGTGCATGTGTGCATGGTTGCTTATGCGTGTAGGAGTGTGTGGATGTGTTTGTGTGTGCTTGTGTGAAAATTTGTATGCATTTGTGTGCATGTGTTTGTTTGTTATTGTGTGGCTATGTGTGTGGGTGTGTCTGTATATATGTATGTTTATGCGTGTGGTGAGTGTGTGTGTGTGTGTGCTTAGATTGGTACTTATGTGCACATGGGTCCAGTGTGCAAGTGCATGTGTGTGCATGTTTGTTTTTCTGTGTTTGTGTGTGTAGCTATGTGCACATGTGTGCAAGTGGGTGTGGATGGGTGCATGTATGTGCTGTTGTGTTTGTTTACACATGTGTTTTCCTATGTGTGCGTGCTTGTGCATGAGTGTGTTTGTTTATGCCTATGTGTGCATGTTTGTTTATGTGTTACTAGGCACATTCATGTGTTTATGTTTGTGTGTGGGTGTGTGACTAAATGTGCATGTCAATGTGTTTGAGTATGTGTATGTGTATGTGTATGTGTTGTGTGTTTTGTTTATGTGCATGTGCATGTGTGATTGTGTGTCATATGTGTGTGGGAGTATTTGTTTGTGTATGTGTGTATGAACGTGTGGGCATTTACATATGTTTGAGTGTCTGTGGGCATCTACACACTTGCAAAAATGTGAGTGTGTCTGTGTGTGTGCTTGTGTATGGGTGTTTGTGTGTATGTATTTCTGTGTGTTTGTATGTCTGTTCATGTGGATGTACATGTGTGCAAGTACATGTGTGTGATTGTTCATGCATGTGTGCATTTATTTGTGTGTGTGTGCATGTGTGTGCCTCTATGTGTGTGCACGTACATGCATTTGTGTTTACACAAGTCTACACATTTGTGTGTGCATATCAGTGTGTTGATTCATGTACATGTATGTGTGTGCATGTATGCATGTTTGTATGTGTGTGTTTATATACGTGTGTGAATATGCATGTGTATGTTTGTGCATGTGCATTCATGTTCATGTGTGTGTATTTACATGTGTCTGTATGTGTGAGTTTTTGAGCATGTGGGTGCATGTGGGTGTGCTTGTGTGTATACCTATGTGATTGTGTGTGTCGGCATATGTGTGTGTACAAACGCACATGTAAATGCTTGGGTATGTGCATGTGTGTGGGTGCATGCATGAGAGTGTTTGTATGTAGATGTGCAATTGTGTGTACCTACGTGTGTCTATGTGTGTGTGTGTTTGAACGGGTGTGTGTGTGTGTGTGTGTGTTTTTGTGTATGTGCTTGTGTGGGTGTGTTTGTGTGTGTGTATGCATAAGTGTGTACATATTGTGTGTGTGTGTGTGCATGTGCATATGTGTATATGTGTGGGTGTGAGTACAAGTCTATGAGTTTGTATGTGCATGCATGTGTGTGTGTGTGTGTGCAAGTTTATGCATGTGTGTTTGCATGTGCCTGTGAGGGTCCACTTGCATATGTATTTGTTTGTGTCCAATTGTGTGTATGTGCATGTGTTTCGTTATCTATGGTATTTGTGTGCATGTGTGTGAACATGAGTGTGTGTGTATGTGTGTTTGTGAATTTGCATTTGCGTTTGTACTTGTGTGCAAGCTTAAGTGCATGTGGGTGTGTGTTTTTCCATGTGGGTGCCTATATTTTTTCAATTGATTATGTTAATATGCATTTGGGTGCATGTGGATTTGATTACATGGATTTGTGTGTGTGCATGTTTGTTTGCTCGTGCATGTGTGGATGTGGGTGTATGTGTGCGTGTAGGTGTGTCTACACTTCTATGAGCTATGCCTATGCATGTGAGTGTGTGTCCTTGTGTGTACATGTGAGTTGATTCATATGCATGTGAGCATGTAAGTCTACATATGCATAAGTGGGTGTGTGTGTGTGTGTATGAGAGCATGAGGCTCTACGTGTTTGTGTATGTGTGTGCATATGAGTGTGTGAATGTGCAAGTGTGCATTTGTGCTTGGGTACATGTGTGCGTATGCAACTGTGCGTGCATGTGTGTCTATTTTTTGTCTGTCTATGGGAATGTGTGTGTGCTGTGACAGTATGTATTGATGCATGTGCTTGGATGTGTGTTTATGTGTGTAAGCAAGTGTGTCTGTGCTTGCCTATGTATGTATTCTTGTTCATCGTTGCAAGTGTGCTATGTGTGCATAAGAATGTCCATGCATGTTGCTATTGGTGAGTGTGTGTGTGAGTATGTGCATGTGTGTAGGTGCAAAAGTGTGCGATTATGTGTGGTTGTGCATGTTCATGTGTATATGTCTATGTATGAGGGTGTGTGTCAACGTTCTTGTGCACATGTGCATGCATGTGCCTTTGTGTTTGTGTGTGCGTGCAAGCATATGTGGGTTTGTGTGTTTGTGCACGTGCTGGTGTGTGTGAATGTGCATGTATATCTTAGTATGTGTAAGTGTGTTTATTAGTGGTATGGGTGTGTGTGTGTATGTGCATGTGTGCATGTGGGTTCACGCTTGCATTTGGGAGCATGCATGCATGTGTGTGTATTTCTGTCTATGTGTGCCAATGTTCATGTGAATGCGTGCTTTGTGTGTGCAAGATTGTATTCATGTGTGCATATGTATGTGAATGTGTGAATGTGTGTATGTGTAAGCATTTGTAAGACTATGGGGGCATGTGGGTATCCTTGTTTGTGTGAACGTGAGTGTGCACGTGTATCTGCTTATGCAAGTGCTTGTGAATGTGAGTGTGCATGTGGGTATGCTTGTTTGTGTGCATTTGCATGTGTCTGTGTGCATGCACCCACATGTGAGTGAGTGTGTGTGCGTGCATTTGCGCTTGTGTGTGCAAATGTGGATTTATATGTGTGTGTACATGTGTGGACGTGTGTTCTTGTGTGTGTATTTAAGTGCATGCATGTGTGCATGACATATGTGTGTGCAAGCATGCACACATCTATGTGTGTGTATGTGTGTGAGTGTTTGTAGGTGTGTACACATGTGGATATGTTTGAGTGTGTGGGTATGCATGTGTTCGTGTGTACGTATGGATGCTTAAGTTTCTTTGCATGTTTGTGTGTTGTGTGTGTTGTGAGAGTTTTGTGTCCCTTTGTTTGACTGTATGCATGTTTGTAGGTGTGGTTATTCATGTGTGTGTGTGTGTGTGTGTGTATGCATGTATGTGTATGCATGTGTGTGAACGTGTGTGTGTGTGTACGTGCATGTGTGTTACTGTGAGTATGTGCATGCACGTGTTTGTATGTGCATGTGTAGATGCACACATGTGCCTGCATATACAGATGTGTTCTTGCTCATGCACCACTATGTGTGTACGTGTGTGTGCTTGTGTATTCCTGTACATGAGTGTGTCAAATTGTATATGTGTGTGTATGTGTGCCTGTGTGTGTAGATGGGTTTGTGCATGCACATATGTGCATGTAGGTGAATGTGAGGGTGTTTGGGTATACAAGTCTTTGCCAATGCAAATGATTTGTGTTAGTTTGTCCATGTCTATGTGTCTTTGTCTACATTTTATGTGTGTGGGAGGTGGGTCTGTGCTTGTGAGTGTGCATGGGTGAGTGCATGTTTGCTTATGTGTGTCTTGTTGTGTGTATGTGTGTGTGGGTGGTTGTGTGAGCATGTGTAAGCTCGTATGTGTGTATGTGTGTGTGCACATGTGCATAAGTATGTGCGTGTGTGTGCATTTGTGTGGGTGTGTGTGAGTATTTGTGCATGAGCATACGTATCTATGTTAGCACGAATATGTTGGTATTTATGTGTGTGCTTATGTTTTTGATTACATGAATGTGTTTGTGCATGTTTGCGTGTGTTTTGTTGTATGTGTGTGTCTGTGTGTGATTGTGCATTTGTGTTGACACATGTGTGTTTGTATTCACATGCATGTGTGAGTGTAGCTATGTGTGTGTGTGTGTCTTTTTGTTCATGTGTGTGATTGATTACATGTGTGTACCTATACAAGTGTGTGATTGTGTTCATGTGTGTGTGCTTGTGCAAGTGTAGGTATGTGTGTGTATATGCATGTTTGCTTGTGCATGGGTGTGTGTAGTTGAGTACTTGCATGTGTTTGAGTGCATTTGCATGTGCACATATGTATGTGTGGATGCATGTCTGTATGTTTTTGTTTGTGTATGTGTGTGTGTGTTTATGTGTGAGTGCATTTGTGCATGTGTGTGTGCAAGTGATCAAATGTGTGTGCATGGATGCTTGTGTATGTTCATGTGTATGTGCATGTGCAAGTGTGTGATTATGCATATGTGCTACGTGTGGATACACATGTATCTAAAATCATGTGTATGCATGTCTATTCTTGTGCATGTGTTTGTGATTGTGTTTGCTTATGTGTGTGTGCTTGTGTGTCTGCATGCATGTGTGTGTGTATGTGCCAGTGGAAGTGCGTGCAAGTGTGCTCATATGTGTGCACATTTGCATGTGTTTGTCCATGAGTGTTGGCATGTTCTTTTGTGTGTTTGTTTGTGTGTGTTTGTGAGTGTGTGCATATATGAGTTTTTGTGCATGTGACTATGTACTTTTGGGCATAAGCACATAGGTCAATATGTGGGTTTGTGCATTTGCATATGTTTGTAAATGTTCATATGTATGTGTGCATGTTTATCTATATAGATATGATAGTGAAGCAAATTTTATGTGTGTGTGTATGTGCATGTTTTCTTATTTGTGTGTGTACTTGTGTGTTCATGTGTGGGTGTGTGAGAGAGTGTATACTTTTGTGTGTGCATGTTTGTTTGCATGTGTGTTCAAGTTTTGAGTGTTTGCATGCATATGTGAGTATGTTCGTGTATGCATGAATATGTTCATGAGGGTGCATGTGTTTATTTCTATGCATTTGTGTGTGTGTATAATGTGTGCATCTTGGTGTTTTTGTTCATGTGTGTTGGTGCTTCTACATGCATGTGGGCATGCATCCATGTTTGTGTGTGTGTGTGTGTCTTTGTGTATATGTGTTTGTGCATGTGCATATGTATATGTGCTTGTGTGTTCATGTTGGTGTGTGGGTGTGTGTGCTTGTGTGTGCATGTGTATATGTCTATGGTCATGTGTGCACATGTATGTGTATGTGCATGTAAGTGTATGTGTTTGTGTGCGCTTGTGCGTGCATGTGCATGTGTGTATGTCTGTGCGTGTCCATAAGACTATATGTGCATGTCTACAAGCCTATGTGTGTGCATGTGCATGTGTATGTGCATGTGTCTGTGCATGAATGTGCATGTGCTTGAGCATGCACATGTGTGCTCTGAAGTGTGCATTTGTGCTTATGTGTGGGTGTGTTTGTGTGTGTACATTTGTTTATGTGTGCATGTGTACCTATGTATGTGTGTGTACTTGTGCATATGTGTGTGTGTGCACTTATGTGCACGTGTTTTCTTGTGAGTGTTCAAGTGTGGGTGCTTGTGAGTGAGCAAGCATGTGTGCATGTGCATGTGCATGTGTGTATGTGGCTAGGTGTCTATGTGTGCATGTGTGTTTGTCTGCAAATGTGAGCACATGTGTATGTGCACGTGTGTACCTGTATGTAAGTTTGGCTGCATATGCACATGTATTTATTTGTTTATGTGTGTTCATGTGTGTATGTTTGTGTGCATGTGTGAATGCATTGTGTTTGTATGATGTGTGTGCACTTGTGCATGTGTGTGTGTGTATAAGTGTGTGTGTGTGTGGGTATATTTTTATGCATGTGCATTTATGTGTGTGCATGCATGTACATGTGTGTGTGTGTTCTTACAATTATGCATGTATGTGTGTTTGCATGAGTATGTACATGTGCATTTGTATGCTTATGTGTGTGCATGTGTACATCTATATCCACGTATGTTCTTGTGTGTGTGCTAGTGCGAGTGCATGTGAAGGTGCAAGCATGCGTGTGTGTGTTTGTGTGCTTGCATGTATGTGTGCATTTGCAACTGTAAGTTTGTGCATGCATGTCCACATATATGTATGTTTGTGTTCATGTGCACATGTGTTTATGTATGTGTGTGCACGTACAGGAGTATGCATTTGTGTGTGTGTTGTGTGCATTTGTATGCATGTGTACATTAGTGTGTTTTTGGGTGTGAGTATCTGTTTATGCATGTGCAACCATGTGTGTGTATGTGTGTATATATTCATGTGCATGTGTGTATGTGCATGTGTCTATGTGTATGTGCACCTATGATTGTGCATATGTGTGTCTAGGTGCGATAATGCATGTGGATGCCTATGTGTAGCCATTGTTATTTTTGTGTGACTACATAATGCATGAGTATGCATCTGTGTCTCTGCTTGCATGTGTGTGTTTGTGTATGTGTGTGTGAGTGCACTTGTGTGTGGTTGTGTGTGTACATACATTTGTGTGCATGTGGGTGCATGTATGTAGGTGTGGTTATATGTTTGTTTTTATGTGCATGTGCTTTTGTGCATATATATCCATGTACATGTTTTTCTACATGTGTTTTATGTGTGTCTATGCATTGGCCTATGTGTACATGTGTATGTGTGTGTTTGTATGTGCCATAATGTGTGTATGTATGTCACTATGCTTGCGTGTGTGTAAGTGCATATGCATGAGCAAGTGTGTGTGAGTGAATGGTAGTGTTTGGGTGTTTGTGTACTTGTTTGTGTGTGGGTGTGCCTATGCTTGTGCGTGTTTACATGCGTACATGGGAGTTGGTGAGCATGTGCATTCATGTTCTTATGTGTGACTATGTGTGCATATGCATGCGCATGTGTGTATGGGTACATTTGTGTGCATGTGTGTGTGCATGCTTTTGTGCATGTGTGTGTATGTATGCATATGTGGGTGGGTGGGTGTGTTTGTGCATGTGCCTGTGTAAGTGCATATGCATGTTTGTGAATCCATGTGTGCATGCACATAGATGCATATGCATATGTGTGTGTGTTTGTGTGCATATCTATGTGCATGTCTTAGTACATATGTGTGTGTGTGTGCACTTGCTTGTGCATGTGTGTGCGAATATGCATGTGGATGAAGTGTGTGTGTGTGTGTATGTATTGGTATGTATGAGTGCATGTGTGCAGGTATGTGTGTGCGTGTGTGCATGTGTAAAGGCATGTGGATATCTATGTGCATGTGTGTGTGGTTGTGTGTGCAAATGTGTGTGCATGCTTACAAGCCTTTGTGTTTGTGTGTATGCCTATGCATGGGAGTGTGCATGTATATTTGTGTTGCTGCAAGAACATTTTTATTCTTATGCATGTACGTGTGTGCACAAGTGCTTGTCCATACCAGTTTGTGCATGCATGCATCATTATGTGTCTGAATGTGTACATGTTAGTGTCTATGCATAGGCATCTATGTCTACCTGTGCATGGGTGTGTGCATGTGTGTGTGTGCATGCATTCACTTGTGATGTGTGAGTGTGTGCATGTGTGTGTAAGCATATAGGTGTGTGTATTTGTGTGTGTTCCTATGTGCATGTTTGTGCAAGTCTATGAGCTTGTGTGTGTGTGTGTTCCTATGCATATAAGTGTGCCTACATATGCATGTGCATATGCATTTGTATTAATGCCCATGTATGTGCATTTGTGTTCACATTAGTGTGTGTGTCTATACTTGGTTTTTTGTAAGTGTGTGTGTACATATGCATTAGCATGCAAGTTTATATGTGCATGTGCATCTTTGCATATGTGTTCATGTGTTTGCATATGCATATGAGTGCATATGAGTCCATGTGTTATGTGGTTAGGGGTGTGTGTGTGTGTTTATGTATGGACATTTGTGTGTTCCTGCGTGTGGGCATATGTGTGTGTGCACGCTTATGGATATGTATATGTGCATGCATCTTTGTGTTCGTGTTCATGTGTGTTTGTGTGTGTGTGCATGCAGATGTGTGTACGCAGGTGTGTTAATGTGTGACTATGTATATGTATGCGTGTGTGTTTGTGTGTCCATGTGGCTATGTGGGTATGTGTCCTTGTGTGTGTGTATTAGTTGTGGGTGTGTGAGTGCATGTGTGTCTGTGTGCATCTGTATGCATCTACAATTATGCATGTATATGTCTGTGAGCATATATGTGAACAAGTTTGTAATTCTATGTTTGTATTTACGTGCCTATGCATATGTGTGTGCAATAATATGCTTGTATTTGTGCATGCATTTCTCTCTATTTGTGTGTGCATGATCATGTGCATGTGTGCATGTGTGTGTGGATATGTGTGTGTGTGTATTTATGCACGTTGGCTTGTGAGTGTATGCATGCATGCATATGTCAAAGTGTGTATATGCAAGTGTGTGCATCTGTGTGCACATATGTACTTGCCTGTGTGCGAGTATAGGTGCATGCATGTGTGCTTGTCATGCGAGTGGACAAGCATGTGCATCCATATATATGTGGGTGGGGTGTGTGTGCATGCATGTGTGCGTGTGTGTATATATGAGTGTGACTGTAGGTGTTTGCATGTGCATGGGTGTATGTATTTGTGTGTGTGCATGTTGTGCTCATATGTCTACATGCATGTGCATGTATGCACATGTGTGTGTGGGGGGGTATATGCATATGGATGTGTGTGTGTGTCTATGTGTGTGGGTATACCTCTATTTTGGGATGCGCATTCTTGTGTGTGCATGTGCATGTGTTCATGTGAGCATACAATGTGTGTGTCCATACATGTATGTGTATGCTTGTATTTGTGTGTTTGTGTGCATGTGCTTATGTCTGTGTCTATGTATGTGTGTGTAGTTGTGTGTTCATGCATTTGTGTGCATGTGGGTGTGTGCAAATGTGTGTAGGTGTGCATTTGTTTGCATTTACATGTGTTGTCATGCATTTCTATTTATGCATGTGTGTTTCTGCAAGTATTTTATGTGTGTGTGTGTGCATGGGCTTGTGTATGCATGTGTGTGCATGTGTGTATATGAGTGTGTGGTTCACATATGTGTGTGTGTGTGCTTGTGTTTGTTTAAGGGAGCATACAAGTGTGCGACTGTGTTTGCGTGAGTGAGTGGTTGTGTGTGTGTGGGTGTATTTATGCATGTGAATGAGTGTATGTGTACTTGTATGATTTGTTTATATGGATGTGTGTGAGTAAGCATGTATATGCTTGTTCTTGTATGTGAGTGTTTATGCTTACATGTTCACGTGTGTGTTTTGGAGCATTTGTGTGCATGTTTTTGTCTATGTGTGTGTGTGTGTGTATATGAGTGTTTGTGCATCTACATGTGTGTGTGGGGGGTGTGTATGTGAGTATGTCAGTTTGAGTGCACATGTCTATTTGTGCATACATGCATGCAATTGCATAGATGTATGTATATGCATGTGTGTGCATGTGTATGATTATGCACATATATGTGTGCACATGTTATTCTTGTGTCTATGCATGTTAGACTGTGTGTGTGTGTGTGCATGTTTATGTTTGTTATGTGTGTGTGGGTACTTTGTGTGGGTGCATTAATTTGTTTGTGTGATTGTTCATGTGTGTGTACTTGCATGAGCATGTCAGTGTGCACGTGTTTGTGTAAGTATAGATTTATGTGGGTGAGCCTTTGTATATTTATTTGTTCCTATATATATAAGAGTACATTTTTGTGCATGAGCATATGTGTTTGTTTGGATGTGCATGTGTTCATGGGTGCATGCATGTATGTGTACATGAGCAGGTGCACGTGCATGCATGTTTGTGTGTGCATGTGCAAGTGTGCATGTGTTTATAAGTGAGTGTGTGCATATGGTGTCCATGCATGTGTGTTTATTTGTGCTTATGCATAGGCATGAGTTTGTGTTGGTTTGTTCATACATGTTTGGTATGTGAGTGTCTTCATGCATGTGCACATTTGTATTCACGTATGTAGTTCTATCCATTTGTCTTTGTACATATATGTACATGTGTGCGTGCAAGTCATTGAGCTTATGTGTGCATGTGTTCCTATACGTATGTGTATGTATTAGTATCATTGTGTGTGCGTGCTGAGGTGCTTGTGTGTGTGTGTGTGCGTGCATGTGTGTGTGCATGTTCATGTGTATGTGCATATATGCATGTGTAAGCATGTGTGTGTGCCTGTGTGATTTTGTGTGTGTGTGAGTTCTCATGTGTGTCTCTATGCATGGATATATGTGTGTGGTTGTGCATGGGCATGCGTTTATTAGTGGATATGTGTGAATGCATACTATGTGTTCGTACTGTGTGTGTGTTTGTGTGCATGCATGTGTTGTGTGTGTGTGTCTATGGATACATAATTGTAATGCATATGAGCAAGCAAGTGTGTATGCATGTGTGTGTGTGTACGTATATTTTTGTTGGTGGTTGTGTGCATGTGTTGTGCATGCGCAACACATGTATCTATGTGTACATATTCATGTGTGTTTATCTGTGTACATATACATGTGTGTTTATCTGTGTACATGTACACAGATGTGTGTGTGCTTGTATGTGTTTTGTGAGTGGGTGCATGTGTGGGTGTGTGCATGTGTTTGTGTACAATGTGTATGTATGTTGGTGTGTGTGTGCTTATAGCAATGTGTCTGTAGGTGTGACTATGTGTGTGTGTGCATGTGTATACATGTTAATGAGTGAGAGTGTGGTTGCACTTGTATGCATGTTTGTTCATGTTTATGTGTGAGCATGCATGCTTCTTTGTGTTTATGATGTGTAAGTGTGTGCATGCAAGTGTGTTTGTGTTATGCAAGTACATATGTGTATTTTTGTGAGATTGTTCATGTATGCCAGACTATTAATGTGGGTGTGTTTGTGCATGTGTGTGTGTGTGTGCATTTATGTGATTGTGAGTGCATGTGTGTGTGTGTGTGCATGTTAGTATGATTGTGTGTGGGTATATGTTTGTCATTATGCATATGGGTGTATATCTATGTGCATATGTGTGTGTATGTATTTATCTGCATATTTTGTGTGTGTCTATGCGTGTGTGCATGTTTGTACTTATGCATTCACTTTTGTGTGCTTGGGTACAAACTTGTGTGTGCATGTGTGTTTGTGTGTGTATGCATGCATGTGGGCATATATGTGGGTATGTGTGTGTGTGTGTGAGTGTATGTACATGTGTATGTGATTATGAGCATGTTTGCATGTGTGTGCATACATGTATGTTCATGTGTAAGTACGTATGCATTTGTCACTACTTGTGTGTGCTTGTTTGCATGTGTGCATTTCTGTTTATTCTTGTGTGGTTGTTTTTGTGTTTGTGTGCATGCATGTGTGCGTGTGCATGTGCGAGGGTTTGTGCACTGGTAGGAGTGGGTGTCGATGTGGAGGTGTGTTTATTATATGTGTACGTGTGTCTGTGCATGCATGTTCATATATGTGTGTTCATGTAAGTGCATTTACGTGTGTGTGCATGTGAGCTTGTGTCTATGTGTGAGCATGTGTGTGTGTGCATGCATGCATGCATGTTTGCATGTATGTGCGTAAGCATGTTCTTGTGTGTGCATGTGCATGTGTGTGTGTATGCTTGTATGTGTTTATGTGTATTTTTGCTCATGTGAATGTGTGTGTGTGTGCATATGTGTGTGTGCACATGCATGTGCATTGTATGTGAGTGTGTGTATGTATGTGTGTGCTTGTGTCTAAATGCATGGGTGTGTGAATCTATATCTACATGTGTGTGATTGTGTGGGTGTGTGCATGCATATTTTATTGCTTGTGTCCATGTCTATGTGCACATGCATGTATGCATGTTCATATTTGTGCATGTGTGTATGTGTGCATGTCTCTATGTGCTTGTGCGTGTATATGGGTGCATATGTGCTTTCTGTGTGTGTTCAAGGGTATGCATCTACGTACCCTTGTGCGTATTTGTGTATGTTTTTGTACATATGTGTGTATGTAAATGTGCATGTGTTGGGTGTGTGGATGTGCATGTGTACTTATGAGTTTTTTTGGTGTGTGTGTGTGTGTGGATGTGTGTGTGCATGCATGTGTGTGTATTTGTATGTATGTGTAAGTTGTCTGTATGCTTAGGCACACGTATGTATAGGTAATTGTGCATGTCTATTTTTGCTAGTTTGTGTGCATGTTTGTATGTGTTTGTTCATATGCATGTGTGTGTGTGTGTGCATTTGTTTGTGAGTGTGTCTACATGTATGTACACATTCACACATTTAGGTATGTGCATGTGTACATGTATTAGTGGGTGTGGATGCATTATGTATGTTTTTGTGCTTGCATGCATGAGTGTTAATGTGTGCATGTTAGTAAAATTATGCCTGTGTGCATGCACATCCATATGTACATGTATGTGTGCCTATGTGTGTGCTTTTGTTTGTGTGTGCATGTGTATGTGTGCATGCTATTGAGTGTGTATATATATGAGATAATGTGTATGTTCATGTGCATAGGTGCATTAGTGTCTGTGTTTGTGTGCAAGTATGATCATGAGCATTTATGTTAGTGTGAGTGCGTGTGCATATGTGTGAGCCTGTGTGTGTGCATGCGTTTATTTGTATGCAGATGTCTATGTAATGTCTGAGCAAGTGTTTATGTTGTCTGTGCATTGGTGTGCATGTATGCATATGTGTGTGTGTGCATGTATCTATTTTTATATATGTGTGAACATTTTCGTAGATGTGTGTGTGTGGGTGAGTCTACGTGTTTGTATATTGTTTATGTCCATGCGTGAGTCTACATGTGCATGCATGTGTGCATGTCTGTGTTTCTATGTTTATGATGTGTTCATGCATGCATCCATTTGTCTACAAATATGCATATTCGTGCTTTTGTGTAGGTGCATGTGTGTGTGTGCATGCATTTATATGTTTATATATGCTTGTACTTCTATGTGCATATATGCATGCTTATGCATGTGTATTGATGTTTGCATATGTGTATGTATGTGTTTGTGTATGTGTGTGCTTTTGTGTGTGTGTGTATGTATACATGGGTGTGCTTATTTGTGTGCATGTGTGAGTTTCTGTGCATGTTTGTGTGCATATGTAGGTGAATGTGTGTATATATGTGCATGCATTTGTGTGGTGTGCGCATGCATATGTGCATATTTGTTTATGTGTATGTATGTGTTTGTGTGTGTGTGTGCTTTTGAGTGCATGTGCATGTGGGTGTCTGTGTATGTGCATGTGGGTGTGCATGTGGCAGTGCTTGTGCATGTTTGTGGGTGCACATGTGGGTGTATTTGTTTGTTTGTGTGGGTGTGTCTATGCATTTGCAAGTGTGCATGTCCATCCAGGTGCGTGTGTGTTCGTGTATAGATGCACATGTTTGCATTACTATGTGTGTGGATGTATGTGTGTGTGAGTGAATGAGTTTCTGTTGTGTGCATATGGGTAGAGTATGTGCACTTCCATGTGCATATGTGTATGTATGTGTACTTGTGTATTGATGTAAGTTTTTGTGTGTAAGAGTGTGTATGTGAACATGTTTGTTTCTAGGCATGTTTGTGCCTGTGTGTGGTTCTCTAACTACATGTGCATGTCTGCTTGTGTGTGTGCTTATATGTGTATATGCATCTTCATTTGTGTGTGTTTGTATTTGCTTTTTTATTCATGTGTGAGTGCATGTGTTCGTGCAAGCATTCATGTGTGAATTAATTTTTGCATGTGTATGTGCATGTGTGGGTGTCTGTGTGCATTTAAGTATGTGCACATGTGCATGTGTGTGTGTGTGTGTGTATATGTCTGTGCATGCTTGTGCATGTGTGTTTTTTGTGCGCATTTTTATGTGTGTGTGCACACACACTTGTGGGTGTGATCATGTGCATGTGTATGCAGTTTCATGTGTGTGTGGGTTTAGGAGTATGTCTGAGTGCATACAAGCTTGTGTGTACATGTGTGTGAGTCTTTGTGAGTGCATACACATGTGTGTCTATGTATGTTTGTGTGCAAGCTTATGATTGTGTGTGTATGTGATTGTGCTTGCTCACCTGAGTGTGTGTGTGCATGTTTATGCATGTGTACAAGTGTGTGCATATGTGTGTGTGCGAGTGTTTGCATTGCATTTAGGTGCGTGTGTGTGCATGTGAGTGCATGTGCAGGTGTTTGTGTGTGCAGGTGTTTGTGTGTGCATGTGTTTGTGTGTGCATGTGCATGTACTTATGCAAGTGTGTGTTCATGTCTTTGTTGGTGTGTATGTGTATGAGCTTGTGCATTGGGGTGTGCATTTGTGTGCATATGTGTGTAAAGGTGTGGGAGTGGGAGTGGGTGTGGATGTGTGTGCATATGTACATGTCTGTGTGTGCTTTGTGTGCATGTGGATGCATTCATGTGCTTGTGTGTGTGTGTGTAGATGTGTATGTGTGTGCTCACGTGAGTGTGTGTGTTTATGCATGCATGGGTGAGTGTATGTGTGCACGTGTGCATGCGGGTACTACATGAGCTTATGCCTAGGAATATTGGAAAGTCTCAGCATTTGCGTGCATATGTGTATATGTGTGGATGTGTTTATGCTTTTGGGTGTTTACATGTATGCATTTGTGCTTATGTTTGTGTTTGTGTGTGTATGTGTATGCTCGTATTTGTGTGAGCATATGTGTGCATGGGTGTTTGTGTCTGAGTGTGTACACGTGTGTGCACCTGGATGTGTTGCATTAATAAGTACATGCATGTGTGTATGTGTTTGTGTTTGTAGGTGTGTGTGTGCAAGCACATGCATGTGTGTTAATTCTTGTGTGTATTTCTATGTGTGCATGTGTGCTTGTGTTTGTGTAATCATGTGTTCCTATGTATGGATGTGAGTATGTGTGTGTATGTGTGGTTGTACTGTGCATGCATGTACATGTGTTTCGTATTATGGTTTACATGCATGTGTTTGTGTGCATGTGAGTGTGTCTGTGTGTATGCATGTGCTTATGGGGGTCTGTGTTGGTGTGTGTGCATGCGTACATGAACATAAGTGTGTGAACATGTCAATAAGCATGTGTTCGCATGTAAATGTGTATGTTTATGTGTATGTGCATATGAGTACATCTGTGTGTGAGTGTGTGTGAATATATGCATTTCTGTGCATGTGTGTAAGTGTGCATCTGTGTACATATGTGCTTTTGTACACATGTGTGTCTATGTGTGTGTGCTTGTGTTTTATGTGTGTGTGCATGGGTGTCTATTTGCATGTGTGTGTGTTCTTTCGTGAGTGTAAGTGTGTGCATGTCTTTGTGTGTATCTATTTTAGTTTGTGTGTTTGTTTATGTGCATGGGTGTAGGCATATGTCATTGTATGTGTGCATGTACATATAAGTGTTTTGTGCATGCATTTGCACATATGTCTATCCGTGATAGCACGTGCTCATGCATGTTTATGTGTATTGTGCATGAATGCAGGTGCACGCACACACGTGTAGGTGTATGTATGCTTGTGTGCATGCGGGTGCATGCACGAGCATGTGTGCATTTTTGTATGTGTGCTTGTGCATGTCTTTGCATGTGTGTGTGTGCTTGTGCATGTGCATGTGTTTTCTTATGTCTATTTGTGTGTTTATGCTGGTGTGTGTGTGTGTGCGTGCACATGTGTGTGTGTTGTTATGTGCACACGTGTGTCTAAGTGTGTGTGTGTGTCTAAATAAATATCCATGTGTGTTTATGTTCATTTACATATGCGTGATGTGTTTGTGTGTGTGGGGGTGTATTCATACTTGTATGTGTGTGTGCATGTGTATATGTATGTGAGTGTGCACTTGTGCACATGCGTGTGTGGGTGTGTCTAAAAGTTTGTGTGCATAAAAGTTTTCATGTGTGTGTGTCAATGCATGTGTATGGTGTGTTTGTCTATGTAGGTGAACTCCTGTGTGTGAGGGCTGAGGCATATGTATGTATGTTTGTGTGTGTGTTTACATGTGCATATATGTTTATGTGTGAATGTGCATGTGTGTCTATGTGTGCGTGTGTGTGTGTGTGTGCATCTTGTTGTGTGTGTGCTTGCATGTGATTGAGTGTGTGTGTGCATGTGTACTATATGTGTTTGTATGGGAATCACTGTGTATGTTTGTGTGTGTGTTTGCATTTTTATGTCTATACATATGTGGGTGTGTGGATATATGCATGTGTGTTCTTGGGTGTGTGTAAGTGTTCGTGCCTGTGCAGTGTGCACATGTGTGCTTATGTCCCTGTCGATTTGTAGAGGTGTGTGTGCAATGTTGTGTGTGTATTCGTGAATGTGTGTCTATGTGTGTGTGTGTGCATATTTCAGTAAGTCTCTATGTGTGTACTTGTGCGTATGTGTGTTTGCGTTTCTCTTTTAGTGTGTGCACATTTGTATTTGTTAGCAAGTACATTTGCATGTGTGAGTTATTTGCATGCGTGTGTGCGTATGAGTGTGTGCATACATCTTAATATTTATGCATGCATACAAGCATATCCACATATTGGTGTATTTGTGTGTGTGTGTGTGCATATATGTGGGTGCCTGTGTGTGTGATTTCCTCTGTGTATGTGCTTGTGCATATGGGTTTGTTGTGTGTGTGTGTGTTGTTGTGCATGGGTGTCTATTTGTAGGTGTGTGTGTTCTTTTATGAGTGTAGGTGTATGCACGTTTTTGTGTGTACCTTTTATGTTTGTGTGCTTGTTTATGTGCATGGGTTATAGGCATATGTGGTTGTATGTGTGCATGCATATTTGTGTGTATTTGTGCATGCATGTGCACATATGTCCATGTGTGCTAGCACGTGTGCATGCTTGTTTATGTGTATTGTGTATGAATGCATGTGGACACATATGCGTGTGTGTATGTATGCATGTGTGCGTGCGAGTGCATGCATAAGCATGTGTGCATTTTTGTATGTGTGCTTGTGTGTGTCTTTTGTGTGTGTGCGTGCTTGTGCATGTGCATGTGCATGTGTTTTCCTATATGTGTTTGTGTGTTTATGCTTGTGTGCATGTGTGTGCATGCATGCATGTTGTTTTGTGCATACGTGTCTCTAGCTGTGTGAGTGTTTGTGTCTATATACATATCCATGTGTGCATGTATGTTTGTTTACGTATGTGTGCATGTTTGTTTGTGTGGTGGTGTATTTGGCTTGTGTGTGCAAACGAACACCTATGTATTGGTGCTTATGTATGCATGTGTGAACATGTGCACATGCATGTGTGGGTGTGTCTAAAAGATTGTGTGCATGAAAATGTTCAAGTGTGTGCATCAATGCATGTATATGAGTGTGTTTGTCTATGCATGTGAACTCATGTCTGTGAGGGTTGATGCATGAGTATGTATGTTTGTGTGTGTGTTTGTATGTGCACATATGTTTATGTGTGATTGTGCATGTGTGTCTAAGTGTGCATGTATGTGTGTGTGCATCTTGGTGTGCGTGCTTGTGTGCATGCATACACACGTGTGTGTCTGTGTGGTAAAGATTACACATGTGTGTGTGCACTAAGGCTTCCACATGTTGTGTGGGTGTATATTTGTGTGTGTGTGTGCATATGTGTCTACATATGTTTGTGCACGTGTGTTCATACACTTGTATCTCTATCTGTGTGTATGTGCATGTATGAAGTTTTGTCCATGTGAGTGTGTATGAATGTGTGTGTTCATGTGTGTACTTATTAGAATGTGTGGGTGCATGTTTGTGTTCTTGTGTGTATGTCTGTCCTCATGTGTTTGTGTGTGTGGGCATATGTGCTTACGTCTATGAATGTGTGATTGTGGTTGTATATGTGCGTGCATTTGTGTTGGTGTGCGTGCATGTGTGTCCATGCATGTGTTTGTGTGGGCATCTCTGTATGTGTTTATGTGTGTTTTTGCATTTTTATGTCTATACCTATATGGGTGTGTGGATGTGTGCATGTGTGTTCTTGGGTGTAAGTGTGCTTGCTTGTGCAAGTGTGTGCGTGTGTGCATACGTCCATGTCTTTTTGTAGAGTTCTATGAGCAATGTTGTGCATGTATTGGTGGGTGTGTCTATGTGTCTGTGCTTGTTTCTATGAGTCTGTGTGTGTGGGCATGTGTGTATGTGTGTTTTCATTTCTCTTTTAGTGTGTGCACATTTGTGTTTGTTAGTGTGTACATTTGCATGTGTGAGTATGTACATTCACATGTGTATGTGTATGAGTGTGTGCATACATCTTCGTATTTATGTATTTGTACAAGCATATCCACATGTTGGTGTGTTTGCGTATGTGTGTGTTCATATATGTGGGTTCATGTGTGTGTGACTATCTATGTGTATGTGCTTGTGTATGTTGGTTTGTTCTGTGTGTGCATTGCTGTGCATACATGTGCAAGTGTGTGTGTGTGTACACCTATGCATGTACATGTGTGTGTGGGTGTGCTTGTGCATATGAGTGTTTGCTAGTGCTATAAGTGTGAGTATGTGCATATGCATTTGAGTGTGTGTCTATGTGTGTGTGTATGTGCAAGGTTATACATGTGTGTTCATGTGTGCGTGTATGTTTTTATGCGTGCAAGGGTATGAATGTGTATATGTGTGTGTACCTTGATGTTGAAATGTGTGTATGTGTATTCAAGTGTGTGTGTGCATTTGTGCCTATGGACATGTGCAGGCTTGTGTATGTATGCATGTGTGTGTGTGTGTGCACGTGTGCATGTGTATGTGTATGCATGTGTGTGTGTGAGCATATTTGTGTGCATGCACTTATGTTGTTTCATGCATGTGTGGGTGGGTGTTTGAGTGTGTGTGTGCTTGTATGTTTGGGTTCCATGCATGCATGCATGTGCATGTGGTTTTGCACATGAGTGCATGAGTGCGTGTGTGTGTGCTTGTGCATATACATGTGTGTGTGCATATACATATGTGTGTGTGGGTGTGCATTTACATGTGTGTGTGTGTGCATGCATGTTTGTATGTGTATGAGCATGGCCATTTTTTTGTGTCTGCATCTCAGTGTGTGTGTGAATCTATATGTGTGAGTGTATGTGTGTATATACTTATTTGTGTAGGTATTTGTGTACATGTCTGAGTGCATGTGCTTGTGTGTAGTGTTTGTATCTATGTGTGCGTGCATGTAGATATGCATTTATGTGTGTGTGTGTGTTCATGTGCTTGTGCATGTGTGTACGTGTAGGCATACATGTGTGTGTATAAATGTCTTTATGTCTGTGTTTTCATGTCTCTATGTTCATGTGTGCATTTACTTGTGCTTGGGTGTATGTGTGTGAGGTTTTTGTATTTGTGTGTGTGTGTGTGTGAACGTGTGTGTACATGTGTACACATGCATGTAGGTGTGCATATGTGTTTGTGTGTCTATGTTTGTTTATGTGTTTATGTAGGTGTGCACATGCATGTGAGCATGTAGGTGCATATGTGTGAGTTTGTGCATGTGTGTATGACTTTGTGCATGTGTGTATCTGTGCGTGAGTGTGTGTGAGTGTGCATAAGAGGACTTGTGGTTGAGCATATATGTGTATGTGTTTGCACAAGTGTGTACATGTCTGTGTACATGTGTCTACATATATGTGCATGTGTATACATATGTGTACATGTGTGTGTATGTGAGCTTGTGTGTGCATGAGTGTGTGTGTGTGTGTGTGTGCATGTGTGTGTGTGTGTGTGTGTGCATGTGTGTCTACATTTGTATGTGTTTATGTGCATGTGTGTGAGTATATGTGTATGTATGTGTGTGTACTTTGTTTGCGTATGTGTTTGTGTTCATGTGTATGCATGAGTTCTGTTGTGCATGCATATTAGTGTGTGTTTGCATGAGTGTGCATGTTTGTGTATGCATGTGCACTTGTATGTGTGCACAAGTGTGTGTCCCTACATGTTTCTATAGGTATGGTTGTGTGCATGTCTTTTTGCATGTGTGTGTAGGTGGGTTTGTGTATATAAGTGTGTTTTGGTGTGTGCATATGTATCTGTGTGTTTTTGGTTTCATTCTTGTATGCTTATGAGCATGCATTCATGTGTTTATGTGTGCATGTGTGTGATTGTGTGCTTGTATGTGTATGTTTTTGTGTGGGTGCATGCATACGTATATTTGTTAGTGTGTGTTTGTTTATGTGTGTGTGTACAGGCATGTAGCTCAAGTGTATGAGTGTGTGTGGCCTGTGCCTACATGTAAGTACATGTGTGCATGTGTGCATGTGTGCAAGTGTGTGTAAGGGGTGTTTATTAATCTGCATGTGTGTGTCTATGTTCATGCATGTGTGTATGGATGTGAGTGTGCACACATGCAAATGTGTTTGTGTGCATGTCCATGCATGTGTATGTCTATATGTGTGTGTGTATTTGTTTGTGCATATGTGCATCAGTACATTTCGGTGCATGCATGTGTATGTGTCAGCGCATCTGTATGTGTATGTGCGTGCACTTTATTGTGTGTAAGTGAGTGTGTGAGTCTACTTTTTTGTATGTGTATTCATGTGTCTACATTTATCTGTGCATATATGTGCAATAATTTGCTTGTGCATATGTATGTGTGTGTGCACATGTGTTTGTGTGTGTGTCTACATGAAAGTACGTGTGTGAGTGTACATTTTTGTATATGCATGTTTGCATATGTGTGTGTGCAATAATTTTCTTGTGCATATGTATGTGTGTGTGCACATGTGTTTGTGTGTGTGTCTACATGAAAGTACATGTGTGAGTGTACATTTTTGTATATACATGTTTGCATATGTGTGTGTGCCTACATGTTTCTATAGGTGTGCATTCATGGATGTGTTTTTGCATATGATTATGTAGGTGGGTTTGTGTAAATGAGTGTGTGTGTATGTGTGTGCGTGTGTGTGTTTATCTATGTGTGTGGTTGCATTTGTGTGTGTTTATGTGCATTCATTCTTGTGCATCTATGTATATGTGGGTGTATGTGTGTTCTAGTGTTATATACATGCATGTGTATGTGTGGTAATGTGTGTGTGTGTGCGTGCATGTGTGTGCTTTGTTTATAGGTGTGTGTGTGTGTGTGTATGCATGTGAATGCATGTGTGTGTCATTAAGTGTGGGCATTATGCATACATGCATTCATGATTGTGGGTCTTTGTGTAGCATGTGCTTACTTGTAAGTACACATGTGTGTGTACACTTGTATGAGTTTGCATGTGTGTGCACACTTGTATGAGTTTGCATGTGCATTCATATTCTTATGTTTGTGTCTATATACATATGCAAGTGCATGTGTGTATGTGTTAGTGTGTGTGTAGTTATGTAAGTGCATGTGTCTATGTGTGTGTGCGGGTGTGTGTTTGAGTGTATGTGTGTGCTTTGCTTGTGTGCTTGAGTATGTTTTAGTATGTGTATGTCAGTGTGCCTGTGTATGCGCATGTGTACTTGTTTATGAGCATATATTCAAGCATGTGTGTGTATGTTTGCATGTGCATGTATGTCCACATGTGTGCATGTGCTTGTGTACATGTGTGTGTGTTTTTTTGTATTCATGTGCTTGTGTGCATTTTCATGTGTATACGTGTTTATGTTTCTATGAATGTTTGTGTGCATGTCGATGTGTGAGCATGCACACATATATAGGTGTTTTTGTGTGCATGCGCATGTGTGTGCATTTGTTTGTGTGCATTTGTGTGTGTGTGTGTCCATGTGAGTGCAACTGTGTGCACGTGAATGTGTGTGCTTTATGTGTGTGGGTGGGTGTGTACATGCATGCATGTGTGTTCATGCATGTACATGCATGCATGTGTGGTTGTGGGTCTGTGTGCACATACATGTATATGCATGTGTGGTTGTGGGTGTGTGTACACATACATGCATTGAGCATATGTGTGTGTGTGCATGTATCTACATTTGTGTGCTTGCATGCATGCATTTATATGTGTATGTGTTTTTACATGTGTGTGTGTTGGTGCATGTGTGTGTACATGTATGTGCAAGTCTACATGTGATCTTGTGTGTGCATGTGCAAGTGTGTGTATTTGTGTGTTCATATGTGTTCATGTGTGTGTGCACATGTGCATCATTGTGCCAAGAGCATGTCTGTCCACATCTGTGTACTCATGTGTTAGTGTTAACACATGCATGTGTGTGTGCATGCACACATGTGTGTTTATGTGTGCATCTTTATGTTTGCATGTGTGCATGTGTGTGTGGGCACATGTGTATGTGTTTGTGTGTGTGTTTAAGCACAAGTGTGTGCATGCACTTTTGAATTTCTTTGTGTGTGCATGGTTTTCAGCATATGTATGTGTGTTTGCTAGTGCATGTGTGTGCATGCATATGCATGTGCATATATGTTTTTCTATTGGTATGTGTATATACATGCATGAATTTGTGTGTGTGTGTGTGTGCATGTGCATGAGTGTTCATCTTTGCATGTGTGTGTTTATATATGCATTTTTATATGTGTGTATGTGTCTATATGCACATTTGTGGTTGACTGTGTGTGTGTGTACACAGATCTATGTGTGCCTATGTATGGGTGTATGTGTTCATGTGTGCATGTGGCCATGTTTGCGAGTGTGGTAGGTAAGTATGTGCCTATGTGTATATGTTTGTGTCAAAGTTTGCTGGTGTGTGAGTGTATACGAGTGTACATGTGTGTGCATGTGTACACTTATCTACACCTGTGTGTGTGTATGTATGCATATGTTTATTCATGTTTGTGTGATTGTGTGTCTGTACTTATACAAGTGAGCATATCTATACATATGAGTGTGCATATCTTTGCTCCCATGTGTGCATGTGTTCATATTAATGTGCTAGGATGCTTAAGTGTGTGTGTGTGTGTGCATGTGCATGTGTGTGCTTGTGTTTGTGTGTGTGTGTGGTTCTACACGTGCATGTTCATGCGTGTACAAGTGTACATATGTGTGTGTGTGCTTTGAGTGTGCATGTGTTCATCTATGCATATGTGCATGTATGTGCCCATGTGTGGGCATATTTGTGTGTTTGTGAGAATGTGTGTGACTGTGTTATATGGGTGTATATGTGTGTGTGTGTGTGCGCAAGTTTGTGTGAGTTTGTTTATGTGTTTGCATGTCTTTATGCTAGTATGAGTGCATGTGTGTGTGCATGTTTAGGTATGTGCATGTGGGCATGTGTATGTGCATTTGTGTGTTCAAATGTGCACATGTGTGTGTCTATGTGTATGCAAGTGTGCGATTGCATGTGTCTTTGTTTGTGCATGTGCTTGTGTGAGTGTGTGCATGTTTTTATGTGCATGCCTGTATAAGTGTGACGATGTGCATGCCTATGTGTGTGTGGTGCTTGCATGCATGTAAGTATGTGTACATCTGCGTACGTGAATCTGTGCTTGCATGTGTGGTGTCTGTAAGTGAGTGTTTGTCAATGTATATATGTGCATGTTTATGTGTGTGTATGTATGTGCATGCATAAGTGTCCTTAATTCTGTGTGAGTGGGTACATGTTGTGCATGTGAGCAAGCTAGGGTGTTTATGTGTGTGTGTGGGTGTGTGCATGTGCATGTGCGTGTACAAGTGTGTATGTGTCTATGTGTGTATGCATGCAGGTGAATGTTTGTGTGTGTGTGTGTATGCACATGTGTGTGTGTTGTAGTGTGTTTGTAAGTGTGTGTGCACATGTAATTATGTGCATATGATTTTGTGTACTATATGTGCATGTGTGATTTTGTGTACATACAGGCATGTGTGTTCACCTATGCAGGTATAAGTATGTGTGTACATGTGTATATTCATGTGTGAGTGTACATATGTGTATGTGAGTGCATCTCTATTTTTATGTGTGTGTGTGTGCATGCATATGTGTTTATGTGTGTGTGTGGGTGTGTGCTTGTGCATGTGTGTGTACAAGTGTGTATGTGTCTATGTGTGTATGCATGCAGGTGAATGTTTGTGTGTGTGTGTATGCACATGTGTGTGTGCTGTAGTGTGTTTGTAAGTGTGTGTGCACATATGATTATGTGCATATGATTTTGTGTACTATATGTGCATGTGTGATTTTGTGTACATACAGGCATGTGTGTTCACCTATGCAGGTATAAGTATGTGTGTACATGTGTATATTCATGTGTGAGTGTACATATGTGTATGTGAGTGCATCTCTATTTTTATGTGTGTGTGTGTGCATGCATATGTGTATGCACATGAACACGCACATGTACGAACACGCACACACATCCACATGGACATGCACAAACAAAAAAATACACATTTATGTGCACAAACACATGCATCATGCACACACACGTGCATGCACATGCAAAGACATATGCACGCATGTACAGACTCACAAAAATTGACACATACACACACACGTAAATGAACATGCGTATGCACTCATTGGCACATGCACACCCACGCACACACATGCACACATACAAATCACACCTATATACACACACCATCATATGCTCACAAATGCATGCACACACGCACACACACACATGCATATAAAAGCAAAACCACATGCACACACACATGCAAATACACACACATACATACATGCACATACAAGCACATCACACATGCACATCTATGCAAACACAAAAATAAAAGTACACATAGACACTTGCATACACACATACACAAACACATATACACACCTACTAACAGACATGCATATTCATATACACACGCATGCATGCCCACACACATATGCATACAAACAAATACATACGTATACAAACATGGACACACACATATGCACACATGCACCTGCCTTGTTACACACACAAAGACTCACACACATACATGCACACACAAACAATCATGCATGTACACACACATACACACACACATACATATATACACATACACATGAATACACACATACATGCAAAAGCATATAGATATACACATGCACAGACACACACATGCACATGCACACACAAAAATGTACACTTGCACATGCATATGCATGCATGCAAGCACAAATGCACAAATAGAGGCACGTACATGCATAAACACACTTGTGCATACATGCACGCACACACCAATGCATGCACTTATGCAATACCACTGTAGGAATGTAGAAATAACCACCCACACATAATCATACACACACTCATAAGCACATAGGCATGCAAATAAGTAGACATACATGAATGCATATGCAGCCACAAATAATGGTATCAAACATGCAAAAAAACATGTACACATATGCATACAAGCAAGCACACAGACATCCATGCAAACACACATGCACAAATACCCACACACATATGGATCCACATGAACAACCAAAGGCAAGCACACGCATGAACACCCTTGCACAAAACATGCATGTATACACACACACATACACACACAAAGACACATACAGACCCACACACATGCACACACATGAATATGAACACATCCCAATGCACCCACACATTTGCACACCCACTAGAACACACATGAACACACAAAGGCACACACATCAAACATGCACACACATAGTTACATAGGCAAACACGCAGACATGCACACATACAAATGTGCACACACACATGATAAATGCAAGGAGTAAACACACACATGCACACACCCTCGCACACATGCACACATTCAAAAATACACATGCAAAGACACACATACACATGCATAAGCACAAAAAAAGAGCACACATACAGACACACACATGCAAATGCACCTATGTGCATACACTCACACACATACACAAACTTGCACACACACACACACACACATGCACAAAAAAACAAACATATACAGACCTAAACACAAACTCACACATACACATACATACACATGCACACAAACAAATATGCATACACACATGTGCATCACTAGACACACACACATGTTCACACACACGTGCATGCACGCACATACACATAGGCCCACATGCAAGCAAACATATACGTGGACATAAATTTACACCCTCACAAATACATACTGGCACAAAACACACACATACACACCTGTGCACCCACACACACACACACAAATGGACACCCATAAACACACCAATGCATATGAACACGCACACACAAACACATGTGAGTGCATGCAAATGTATGCACACACATATGCATTAACATGCACATGCAATAACACATGCACACATAATAACACATGCACATGCACACACAACCCACACAAACATGCATAAATATACACATGCACTTGTGCACATAGACACACACACTCACACACATACATATGTACGCATACATGCACACACAGATACAGACACGCATTCGCACAGCCACATACACACACCCACGTGCATAGCTAACCATAATGCAAGCCCACACACATAGCCACAAAAATAATCACACACGAAAGCACACTCACACACATGAGCACATGAGCACATGCACAAACACAGATGCACTAATACATTTAGGCACACACACACATTCACATGTATCCATGTACAGAATCACGTGCACACGCATAAGCACACACACGCACATGCACATGCACACACAGACACACATGCATGCAAAACACACACACACATTAAAAAAACATGTGCACACAAACAACACATATATATACAAGCACACATGCACACAAACACATGCGTACACACTTATAAAAATATGCACAGACAGGCATACACATGCACTGGCTATTACACACAAACACATGCATACACACAAACTTGCTCATGCACGTATATGCAAACACACATATGCACACAAATGCATGTGCACATGCACACACTTATGCTCACATGCTTACAAAAACTTGCATGTGCACTTGTAGGAGCACACACTACACATACATGAACACACATGTCCATGCATATGCACATAGACATGCACACTCACATGCACATACACATGAAAACAATAAAACATAAATGCACATGCACAAATACATACAAGCACAAACATCAACAAGTATGCACACATGCATGCACACATTCACGCAAGCACTGAGCCATGCACATGAATGCACATGCACACTCACACACATGCATACACACACACACATGCAAACACCCTCACATGGATATTAACATGCACAAGAACACATGGACACACACATAAAAGCACACACACATGCACACTCACAGAAAGGCACCTACTGACATGAACAAGCACAAATGCACACACATGCACACAAACACTCACATGCACAAATATGCATAGGCTCGTGCACACACTCATATGCATATGCACAGGAACGCACACACATAGGGACACACATACACACAAATGGACATCCACACACACACATGAGCACATATGCTTATGTGTGTGCATCTACACATAAGCACATAAGCAAACTCATGGACACACACATGAGCACATATGCATATGTGTGGATGTGTTTTCTTTTGAGTGTGTCTATTTGTACTTTTGTGCATACGTGTGCATATGTGTTTTTTTAGTGTGTGTGTGTGAGTGTGTGCTGTGAGTCCCTATGCATGTGAATATTTGTGCGTGTATATGTGTCCAAATGTATGTGTTTAAGAGTGTTTATGCATGTGAATGTGCACATATTTGTTTTTGTGTGTACCATTCAATGTGCAGGTGTGCCTGTATTTGCATGTGCATATGCATGCATGTGTAGGCACACATATCGATGTGGTTGTGCTTATGCATGTATGCGTGTGAATAAGTTTATGTTTTTGTGATATGTATGAGAGTTCATATCTTTATTTGTGCTAATGTCCATGTATGCATGTGTATGCCAATGGTATGTGTGTGTGGGTACAAGCATATGTGTGTGACTTCGTATGCATGTGTATGTGAGTGTGTCTATGCATGCATCTGTGTACATATATATGCATTTGTGTGCATGTTTGTGCTTATGTTTGATTGTGTGTGCTAATATGGATATGTGTGTATGCATTCATGTGTGTATAGTATCTATGTCTATGTTTGTGAGTGTGTACATGTGTACTTATGTGTTTGTGTGTGTTCTAGTGTGTGTGGTCACTTTCTTATGTGCATGCGATCATCATGTCTTCATACATGTGTGAGTGTGTCCATGCATGGTAGTAAGTTTGTATAGGTGGGTGTGTGTGGTGAGTTTATGTGTATGTGCATGTTCACCTAATTGCATGTACATGTGCACTTTTGTGTGAGTCTTGGGTTGTGTGCGCTCATTTGAGTGTGTGTGTGTGTGTATATTTACTGTGTGTATGTGTGTCGTTACACTTGTGTGTGTGTGGGTGTGTGTGAGCATGTGTGTTTGCATACATGTTCATTTGTGTGTGCATGTGAATGTATGTATGTGAGCATGTGTTTGTGCATATTTGTGACTTCTTGCATGTATGTGTATGTCTTTGTGGGTTAACATGTGTGGATGTGTACTTGTGTAGATATCCTGTGTGTGTACGTATGTAAGTGTTTGTGTGTGTGTTCATGTGTATGTGTGCATGCATGCCTATCTGTGCATGTGTGTTTGTGTATATGTGTATGTGCGTATGTTGCATGTGTGCATGGTTGTGTTTGTACGTGTATGCGCACATGTGTATGCCCTGGCATATGTGTGCAATTTCCTATTTATGCATGTGCATGTGTGTGTGTGTGTGTTTAGGTGCATGTATGTATGTGGGTTTGTGTGGGTGTGCATGTGATTGAATGTGTGCATGTGTGGACATGTGTGCATTTGTGTATATTTTTGTGTGTTTTTGTGTTTTTGTTTGAGCATGTTTTTGCATATTTGTTTGTTTTTGTATGACTGTGTGTACATGTGCTTGTGTGTGTGAGAGTATGCATGGGTTTGTGTGCATATGCATGTGTGAGTGTGAATTTGATAATGTATATGTGTGTATGTGTGCATGTATATTTGTTTATGTGCATGTGCTTATATTTACTTGCGCATGTTTGTACGTGTGTCTGATTGTGCATGTATGTATTTTAGTGTCGATGTGCATTTGTGTAAGTGTGTGCATCTTTATGTTTGTGCATGTGTGCATTCATGTGTTTCGGCCACATGTGTGTGTATGTATGTGTATGCATGTATGCATGTTTATTTATGCATTTATGCTTATGTGCGAGTGTCTATGCATGTTTGTGTTTGTAAGTGTTTGTATGCATGTTCATGGGTGTTCTCATGGGTATATGTGTAACTATGCATGCATGTTTGTGTGTGTGCTTGTTTGTGTGCATGTGTTTGCTTGTTTATGTGAAGGTGTATGCATGTGTGTGTGAGCATATGCACATGCATTTGTGAATGTCAGTGTGTGCACACTTGTCTTTGTGTGTGTGTGTGTTTGTAGGTATATGTACATACATGTGTGTTCATGTGTGTGGGTGTGGGTACATGTGAGTAATTGTGTATGTGTGTGCATTCGTGTGTATGCATTTGCATATGTATGTGTGTGTGTGTGAATATGTGTGTATGTGTGTCTCTATGCATGTGTGTGTGTGTGTTAGTTCCTGTATGTGTGTATGTGTGTATATTTGCATGCATGTATGTTTACTTATTTGTTCTTATATCAGTGCTTATGTGTCTGAGTATGCTCATGCATATGTTTGTGTGTGTGTGGGTGCATGTGCATAGATTTGTGTGTGTTCATTCTTGCATGCACTTATTTGTTTGTGCACGAGTATTGGTGTGTGTGTGTGTGTGCAGATGTGTGTGCATGCGAGTGTTTATATGAGTGTAGTCATGTGCATGATTGGGTGCATGTGAGAGAGACTGTGGGAGTGCACGTGCATGTTTGTGCATATTCATAGTTTTGGGTGTACATATGTGTGCCTGTGTTTGATCATGTATGTGTCATTACATGTCCTTATGTGTTGATGTGTGTGCTAGCAAATGTGTTTATGTGGCCACACATGTGCATGTATGTGTACCTACAAGCATGTTTGTGTACATGCGCGCCTACGTGAAAATGTTTTTATGTTTGCTTGCGTGTCAACATAAATACATATGTGCATGTGTATGTGTATGTTTGTATGTAGATGTGTACGTGTATGCTTGTGTGTGAGTGTGCTTGTAAATGTGTTTGCTTATATGCATTTGGGTGCATATGTGTGCCTATGTGTGTGCATGTGTATATGTGTAGCTTGCATGTTTGTGCATGCATGTGCATATGTGCCTATTTTTGCATGCAATTGCCTTTGTTCGAGTTCTGAGTGTTTGTGTGTGTGAGCATCAGGTTGTGCACATTTGCGTGCACACTAGTGTGCATGTGTTTGTGTATGCACATGTGCATGAGTGGACATGTGGGTGGGTGTATTTGTGCATGCATGTTGTGCATGTGTATCTGTATGAGTGTATGTGCATGTGCATGTATTTTCATGTGCAAGTGCATGTGTGATCATGCCTATACTTCAGCTTATGTGTTGCATGTTTTTTTGTGGGTGTATATGTGTCTATATGTGTGTTTGGGTACGTGTGAGAGCACTTGTGCACTTATGTGCCATGTGTTATATGTGTGTGAGTGTGGGTGTTTCTATCTGTGTATATGTGTGTGTGTTTCTATGGATGTGGGGTGTAGATGTGGGTGTGTAAGTGGGTGTATTTGTGTATGTGTAGGATTGTGTGTGTGGGTGTGTGAGAGTGTGACCATGTTTGTACGTGTAAATGTGGGTATGTGTGTATATGCCTACATGTGTGTGTGTGCAAATGTGTGCTTATTATTGGTGAATGTGTTTGTGTTCATTTTTGCACACTTATGCTTGTGGGCATGTGTGTGTGGGCATGTGCATTAATGTGTGTAAGCATGCTTGCATGCATGCATATGTATGTATGAGTGCATGCATACTTCTCTGTGTACGTGCATATCATCGTATGTTCATGTCTTTGTGTGAATGTGTGTAAGTGCATGTACGTGTGCATGTGTGTGTGTGTGTGTCTATGTATATCTATGTTTGTGAGGAAATGTGTGAGTGTTTGTGCATATGCATGCATGTGTTTGTATTCATGTACATGTGTGTGTGTGTTTTTGTTTGCTTATGTGTGTGAGTGTGTGTGTGTATAGTGTGCTTGTGTGCATGTACTGATGTTTGCATGGTTGTGTATGTGTTTACATGTGTATATGCATTTGTGTGTCTATCTATGTTCATGTTTGTGTACATGTGATTTATGTTTGTGCATGTATGCATGTTTATGTGTGTGTGTGTGCATTTAGATGCATTGGTGTGTGAGCATTTGCATGTGTGTGGTTGTGTGTGTGTTGTATGCAACTATCCATATGTGAGTGTTTACGTATGTATGTGTATGTGTGTGCATGTGTGTGTGTGCATGTGTGTGTGCATGTGTGCATGTATTCTAGCGTGATTGTGTATGTCTATTTGAGAGGTGTGTGTATGGGTGTGTGTGTGTTTTGGCACATTTGTGCATGTACACGTCCATGTGTGTGTGTATTTGTGAGCACATATGTGTGCATGTTTGTGTCCACTTTTTGCATCCATGTGTGTGCTTGTGTGTCAGTGAATGTATCTTTGTGGACATGTTTGTTTGTGTGTGCTTGTGTTTACTTTTTGTGTGTGCATATGTGTTCTTAAGTTTATTCTTCTATGTGTGTGTTTGCATGTGTTCTTATGTTCATACATGTGTAGATGTTGTACCACACACACTGACAAATGTAGTAGCACAATTACATGAACAAACATATGCTTAAAGACAAACGTCCACACGCTCACACTCATGTATATAGATATACATGTAAAACCACACACACACACACATATACACATGCACATGCATTTACACAAACCCACATGTACACACACATGCATAAAAATACTCTCTCACACACACACAGGAACATAGATACGAACTATTACACACATGAAAACACAAACACACATGAAAACACAAACACACATGCATCCAAGTGGGCATACACATGCATGCATGCAAATGCATGTGTGGGCACACACACATAGATGCACAAAACACACAAACACATTCACATATGGATAAATAAACACACACACACACACATATGCATGCATATACACACACCTCAACACACCCACCCACACATAGCTACACACTCACCTAGGCACACATGCAATTGAACAAAAGCACCTATGCACACACACCACATAGGGACACACACAAGCATGTACACAAACTTATACACATATGCACACATGTAGAAAGTCACTCAGACACAAGCACTCATATGCACACACAGACATACACATGGACACACACACATATACACATAAAGCACATGCACATGCACACAACACAGATAGATAAGCACCAATACATATGTTCACACATGTATGTACACATAACTACACACATGCACTTGCAAACACACATGTCCATATGCACAAATACACACATGCACATATAAACAAATAAACAGTCATGCAAGCACACTAGCAAATGCATGGATTCATATGTAAGCAAACACACACACACACATGAATACACACATAGATACACTCTTGCACACAAACAGACATACATGCACACACACACACACATGCACACCCATACGTACAAGCTTGCACACACACACACACACACACATATGCATGCACACTTACACAAATACATATAAACACACATAGCACACTCACAAACTTACATTCACCTACATGCATGCAAAAATAGACACACAAACATACACACAAACAAACACACATGCACACATACACACATGTATACACAAACACACACACACACACATGGATGGTTGCATGCTCAAACACCACACACAAATGCATGTACCTATATATGCACATCAACAAGAAAACATGTGCACATCGCTGCATAACACAAGTCCACACAGACATAGAAGCATACATACACACACATATACACACACTTGCACATACCTAGAGACATACACATACATAAGCACACACATGCACACAAACCTATGCACACCTGCATAAACAAATATACACACACAGACATATGCACATAACCACATAGGTGCATAAACATGCAAAGATAAGCACACATAGACACACTGATGTATATAAATGCATGCACACACACCCACAACATGACCCATACACACATTCAACACACATGTTTAGAAGGACACATGCAAGAACACTCATGCAATCACAAACACACACACAAACACACATATGCATGCACCCACACACACACACATTCACACATGCACACACACATTCATACACATGAGATGCAACCACACACGAATACACTTAGATGCACAAGCACATAGACTTACATATGCACTCATGCACACACATATACATGAGTGTATGCATGCACACACGTGCAAAGATAGTGCATGCACACACGCACAAACACATGAACAACCATACACATGTGCACAAACCACATGTGTGTGTGTGTACATAAGCACATAGATACCCACACACACATGCACTAATGCACACACTTACACACACATTGGCATGCCTACACTCACACACGCAAACACCAACATAGACACCCTCACACACACACTTACAAAAATGCATTCATGCATGCCCATAAACACATAAACTTACACACACATGCAAGCACACTAACATTCATGAGCATACACACCTGACATAAATGTAGACACAAACACACATGGACACACACACACACACACTTACACACATGCATATGCATAGCCACAAATATAAATGCACCCCCACCCCACACATAGATGCGCAATAGTATGTACACATGCTCATGTGCATAAGTATGTACATGTACAAACATAAGCACACATATAAACACACATAAAAATTTGCACAAATGTATATGCATACACACATAGGCTCAAATACTCAAACAATAACACACCCACTCCAACACATATGTCCATAGATATGTATAGAACAAACACTTTCACACTCATATGTGCACACACACACACACACACAAATGCAAAAACATGCTCACATACACACATGCATGCACACACAAACACAAACACACTTATACACATAAACGTTTGTGTGGACAAACACACATGAACACACAACCAAAAGCACACGTGCATGCACCCACAAAAACACACAAGCACACACACACATAAACACACACACACACATGCATGCACACACACACACACATATACACACATGCACACACAAATACACATATGCACACACAAATACACATACAAACTCACACAAGTACATGTACTCACACACATACACATTTGGATGCAAACATTTGCACAAGTAGAAACAGACTTACATGCAAACATGTATAGACACAAACACATGAACACACATAAATGATCATGCACACATACTCACAAGTGTACATAGGGACCCATGCACATGTGCACACTCTTACACACTTACACACACAAACCTACACACACATATGTAAGCATGCATGTGCACTCACACTCATATACTCACAAAAATGCATATATACACACATGCACACACACACACACACATGCATGCAAACACAAAGACACATCTATGCATGTATACATAAACACACACCCATACACACATCTACACCCATAAACACACATGCATATGAACACATGCACATGCACACACACATACGCACTCACATAAACATATACACACACATGTAAAGGAACACAAATAGTAAAATGTAGAGGACACAAAAATGCACATGCACATACAAACAAACACATACACACAATCACACTCACAGACACACACACATGTGCACGCACCCATGTGAACACATATGTACACATGCATAATAACAAGCATATTCTTCAACATGCACTGCACACACAATGCACATACACTCAACACACACAAGTGTGCACATATGGTCACATACACACATATACACACTCTCACATTAAGCATGCCAACATGTATACATGCACATGTAGACAATATACACACACAAATAAACTCACACATGTATGCACTCACATACAAATGTACACATACACATGTACACACAAATGCTTACTTGCATGCATGCACATATACACACCCACCCACCCACACATGCAAACACACACATGCACCCACACAAGAACACACATGCACACACACACATGCACATGCACCTGAACACAATCATACCCATGCACATACACACACACAAACACACAAGCACATACACAGACATGCCCATACATGCACACATGAACATACACATATATGCACATGTATGCATCAACATCTACATGAATTCACACACACACACACACACAAAACACATACACACACAAACACACACATGCATGTATATGTACACATGCATGTCCATATCCATGCACAAGCATAGACACATGCACATGCACACTCACATGTATCTACACAAGCATACATACACACATACTCAAAAACACATAGACAAATATTATCATACACACACATGTACATTCATGCACACATGCATACAAGCATATGTGCACACAATGGCATACAAAAATGCACACAGATACACACATGCATGCACACACATGCAAGCATTCAGAACACATCAGCACGAACACTCACAAACATGCTCACATACATACAAATGCATATACACACACATATGCTCTCACACAAACACATACTTAGACAAATGCATACATGCATGTATATGCACACACACATAAGCATAAATGCACATGCATACACATAGACATTGACACACACACATGCCTATAGGCACATTCACATGCAATAATGCTTGCACATACACACACAAGTACCTATGCATACATATCTACATGTGCACACACAAGTGTACCTACATACACACAGGCACAAATTATGCATACACAAACACAAGCGCACATGTGCATATTTATATGCACACACACATTAGGACATGCATGCACACGCATACAAAAACACTTGCATGCACACACCACCCATGCACTCACACATACTCACATATTTAATCGCACACACTCTTATGCATAGACATAGGCACACACACATTAGGACAAAGGCACATACTAACACACATGTATACAATATGCCAGAAACACATAACTGCACACACGTGCACACATGTACACTCAAATGCACACACATGTATACATACATGCACATTAACACACACATATGCACGTACACACATAAAATATAGACATACACACACACACATAGATAGACATGCACACACAAATACATTCACACCAAAATATATTGACATGCACCCACATGCACTCACATACATGCACACAAAAGCATATAAACACACACATAGCCATACACATGAATACACACACTTATAGAAGCACACTCTCATAAGTGCACTAATGTGAGCACACAAACATACATGTGTGCTCGAATGCATGCACACACACACACACCTATACTAGAATGCACACAGACATACACACACACATACATACATATACACTCGTGCACTAATAAACATGCATGGATATGCATTAGCACATGCACATTCATGCACATACATGCATGCACAAAAAGATACACACATGCATGTATGCAAATACAAGCACACACATATGTAAAAGAACAAACACACACACATGAATACACAAGCACATGCATGCACATATTTGCACACACACACTAGTACATGCATAAAAACATATGCACACATGCACATATGCACATATGCATGCAAGAATAGACACATGCACACACACATACATAGATGCATATATGCATGTACACAGGCACACACATGCACACACATAAACACACACACACATGTACATGTATATGCATAGATGCAAACATGCACACATACATGGACTTTCACAAATGTATGCACATCCATACCCATGCACATGTAATCATGTGGAGACACACACAACATACATAGCATAGTCAGCACACACAAACAAACACACACGAATACACTTGCATGTGCATATATATACACAAATGCACACACACATGTGTAAATATGCGCACACACACATGTAAACATGCCCACAAACATACACACTATATGCTCACATGCACACATGCACATACATGCTTGAACATAGGCACAACATGTAGACATGCATGCACCAACAAATGCACACATGTAGGAATACACGTTCACACATGTACAAACACATGTATAGATACACACTCGTACACACACACAAAGTTACACATGCATACATACAAACCTACACTTGTGCATACACAAGAACATGCACACAAATAAGCATAAGCAAACACACATAGACATAGGCAAGGTCCCACATGTAGATGCATGCAATTGCATGCACTAACACATCACATGCACACTCATGCACATACACACATTAAGAAACACATACATTAAGGCACACACACACACAGGCATACTTGCACATTTATGAAAGCACACACACCCCCACTCACACATAGGCACACAAGTATACACATACACATAAGCACATACACACTTGCACATGCACACAAAAGACATACACACACACACACATACATAGGCACACATGCATGTACATGCAAAAATGCATAAATGAACAAACTTAAACACGTGCATTTATACACACATAAAAAAACACATACAGACACACACATGCATAAAGACACATGCATAAACATGCACACAAACACATATACACACATGTGTATGCATGTAGGTGCATCTGTGTATGTATACACACACACACAAACACAAACACACAAATGGGCACACATGCACACTTACACGCACACACACATGCACACACATATATATACTGATAAGCACACGCACATGTGCTTACACTTATGCAAACATGCTTATACATGCGCAAACACATGCACACACATACATATGCATTCACATATGCACACATACACACCAACAAACACCCCCATAGATTTGTGCAATGCACATTCATGCATGTGCACACACATAAAAACTCATGTACACTCTCTCACACAAACAAATACACATGTACATAGAACCACAAAGCCAAACACATGTACATACATGCATGCCACAATTATACATATAAACATACACACACATGCATGTACACACACAGTCACACCCACACATAGGAACATGTACATGCACACACATGGTCACACAAACATAAGCACACATGCACACGTGAAAACACACACAAATAAGAATAGTATCTTGATCACCATCACTTTATTTAGCTTTTGGAACTAATGATCCAGATAATATCTTATTGTGATTAGATATAGCCCTTTAATGGTTATTCTGATTGGATAGTTTAGATTGAGACATGGTTGCATTTCATTTTTGGCTTTCATCTCTTATAATGGCTAGCTATAAAAAAAGTTAACCCTAGCCATTAGGAGCCATTTTGGGATATTTGTATTTTGACTTCAAATAGAAATCATTTACTAGTTATTATTTCTTCTAAATTATTATTTATTTTACTCATTTTATAATCTTTATGCAACATCCTAATAACATCTATATCATTAATTTGTTTGTGTCACTTCTGTTTAAAAGATTTGAAGCTATAGAAATTTTTAATGTAGAAAATTTTGTAAAGCTTTTTAATTTTTTTATGTAGCCAATTTTTGTGGATATTGGTTTCTCAATGGAGCATCAATTTGTAATTACTCTACCCTTTAATAGCCTTAACAAAAAAGAGTGGTTTGTGGAAGCCAATCCGTGATTGGGAGTGGATGTTAGAATGGGTTTTGGTCAAACCACCTAAAAAAATTTAAGTGTATTTATTTTATTATTGAAAAAATTTCGTTTCATTAACAATCTTCTTAAATAAATTTTTTTTAAGCATAAAATGTTTTTTAAATAAAATATTTTTTGAAATTAAAATTTTTTAAAAATAATTCACCTCCCACTTATATGTTTTTCCTTACACAATTCAAATTAAGGGTTTTAGAGTGAGGATTTCATCAAAGAAGAAAATATCAAAGCCAAGATTTTTATGGCTCTTCCTTATATTTAGGATAATATAATCTTATCTGAGAGGGATTTACCACAACCACAACCTTTTGTACAAAGGTGAGTTTTATTGTTATTAGAAACATTATATGCATATATTTTTTGAATCCATTAATTTGGAAATTTTGAAAATTGTTGAAAATATATTTGAGTTTCCAACTAATAGTTTTAATAGAGAAAAAGTAAGAAAACATTAGGTGAACTCACTCTTAAGAGGAAACATTGTGGTCAACTAAATTCTTGAGCTATGAATATTTTATAGTGTGGTTTGGATACCTTCAAACATAATCAAATCATGAACTTAAAAATGGCACATGAGGTTTGGTCTAACCTTGAAGTTACCTATGATGGTGCTTCTCAAGTTAAGGAGACTAAAACAACATGCTTGTTCATCAGTATGAATTATTTTGGATAAATCTAGATGAGAGTATTAAGGTTATGTTAATAAGATTTATAAATATTATTAATGGTTTACCTAAACTTGGCAAGAAGTTCTCTATTAGTGAATATGTGAGGAAGATTCTTCAAGTTCTTCCTTAACAAAATGATCCATTAGTGACAACATTTAAAATAATATAAAATATCTTTGCAATGTCATTAGATGAGTTATTTGGTGAGCTCTTAACAAATGATTGAGCTTGCTAGAAGGGATGAACTTGTGGCAGACAAAAAAAAGGATAAATAGAAGAAATAATAGCCTTTGTAGTTGATTCTTTTATAGACTCAATTTTCACCATCTCAAGTGAGGTAGTTCTTATTTCAAAAGTAGTTATCTAGTTTATATAATAAATGAAATGCTTGTAAATGATTTGTAAATAAGATGAAATAAATGGAAAAGATGGTTTTGTCATGAAACAAATAATTTGTTATAAATGCAAATACCTAGGTGTGTACATGGTTGTGCATGTCTATATGTGTATGTATGCATTTGTGTGTTCGTTTGTGTGTACATGCTTATTTTTATGCAAGAGTGTTCGTGCATGTGTTTTCCTTTATGTGTGCGTGTAGATCTACATGTGTGAGGGTATTTGTGCATGCGTGTTTGCATGGATCTCTGTATGCATTTGTGTATAGGTTTTTTGCATGTGCTATACTCATATGTGTAGCTACGTGTGCATTCATGTATGCGTGCATGTTTGCATGCTTACGTGCATGCGTGTGTGTGTATTTGATTAAATGTGTGGGTGGGTATGTCTACATTCATGCAATGGTATTGCACAAGCACATGTATTGGTGTGTTTGGGTGTGTGCATGCATGTGTGCATGCATGCCCAAGTGTGTGCATGCATGCACATGCCTGTATTTGTACATTGGTGCTTGCATGCATGCATCTGCGTGTGTAGGTGTATATTTTTATGTACATGTGTATGTGTGTGTCTATGCATGTGTATGTATGTATGCTTGTGCATGTATGTGTGTATTCATGTGCATGTGTATATGAGTGTGTATGTGTGTGTGCATGCATGATTGTTTGTGTGCATGCATGTGTGTGCTTGTGTATGAGCCTTTGTGTATGTGTGTGTAACTAGGTAGCTACATGTGTGTATATATGTGTGTCCATGTTCGTACATGTATGTGTTTGTGTATATGTGTGTGGGCTTGCATGTGTGTGTATATGAATGTGCATGCTTGTTAGTAGGTGTACATGTATGTTTGTGTATATGTGTATGCATGTTTTTATGTGTGTGCTTTTATTTATTTGTTTGCATGGATATGCTTGTGTGATGTGCTTGTATGTGTATTTATGTATGTGCATATATTTGTGTATGTGTGTGTGCATGTGGTTGTGCATTTATATGCATGTGTGTGTGTGTGTGCGTATGTGTATGCATGTGTGAGCATGTGAGGATGTGTTTGTATAGGTTTGCATTTGTATGTGTGCAAGTGTGCACATGTGTGTGCATGTTCCTGGGAGTGCATATGCATGTTCATTTTTTTTTTGCATGTGTATGCCAATGTTTTTTGAGTCTATCCAAGTGTGCATGCATCATTACTTGTACATGCAAGTGTATATGTGTGTTTGCATACATGCATGTGTGTGCTTTTGTGTTTGTGCATGAGTCCATGTGGATGTGCATGTGAGTATTTTTACACGTGTGTGTTCATGTGTGTGGGGGAAAGCATGTGTGTAATTTTGTATATATGTACTTGTGTTTGTGTGTGTGTGTGCATGCATGTGTGGTGCCCATGCATTTGTGTGTGCGTGTGCAAATGTGTTTTCTTTTGAGTGTGCCTATGTGTATTTTTGTGTGTGTGTGCATGTGTTTTTTTGGAGTGTGTGCATGCATGCATGTGTGTGAGTGCAAGTGTGTGCTATGAGTCCTATGCATGTGAATTTTTGTGCATGTATGTGTTGCAAATGTATGTGTTTGAGAATGTTTATGCATGTTCATGTGCACATATTTGTTTTTATGTCCACCATTCAATCTGTTCGTGTGCTTACATTTGTGTGTGCATACGCAAGCATGCGTGGGCGCACGTATTGATGTGGTTGTGGTTGAGCATGTATGCTTGTCAGTTTATGGTTTTGTCATATGTATGAGAGTTCATTCATGTATGTGTGCTAATGTTCATGTATGCATGTGTATGCTAATGTGTATGTGTGTGTTGGTGCATGCAGATGCACACATGTGCATGCATGTGTGTGTATGTTTGTATGCATGTGTATGTGAGTGTATCCATGCTTGCGTGTGTGTATGCATATCTGCTTTATGTTTGTGCTAGTGTGCTTATGTGCATATCTGTGTGTGCATGCATGTGTGTATAGTATTTATGTCTATGTTTGTGTGTGTGTGTTCATGTGTACTGGTGTGTTTGTGTGTTCTTGTGTGTTAGTGTGTTTTTGTGCTTGTGAGTGTGTGCATGCATGTTGTGCAAGTTTGTTTGTGTGAGTGTATGTGCATGTGCATGTAGTTGCATGTGCAAGTGCCTGTGTGATCATGCCTACACTTCAACTTTTGTGTTGCATGTTTTTTTGTGATGGTATATATGTGTCTATATGTGTGTTTGGGTATGTGGGTGTTGGTTTGTGTGCATACGTGCATTTGTGTGTGGGTATGCATGTTTCTGCCTATGTGCATGTGTGTGTGTCTGTGGATGTGGAGTGTTACTGTGGGCATGCAAGTGGGTGTATTTGTGCACATGTAGGTTTGTGTGTGTGGGTGTGTGTGAGTGTGACCATGTTTGTATGTGTGCATGTGGGTATGTGTGTACATGCTTGCATCTATGTGTGTGTGTACATGTGTGCTTACTATGGGTGAGTGTGTTTATGTTTCATGTTTGTATGTCTATGCTTATGTGCATGTGTGTGTGGGCATGTACATGAATGTGTGTAAGCATACTTACATGCATGCATGTGTGTGTGTATCAGTGCATGCATGCTTCTCTATGTACATACATATCTTTGTATGTTCATGTCTTTGTGTGTATGTGTGCAAGTGCATGCACGTGTGAATGTGTGTGTGTTTGTACATATTTATGCATGTGTGCATGTGTTTGTATTCATATACAAGTGTGTGTGTTTTTTTGATTGTGTGTGTACAGTATGCTTTTGTGGTTGTACTTATGTGTGCGTGTGTTTACATGACCATGTGCATTTGTGTGTCTATCTATGTGCATGTTTGTATATATGTGATTTAAGTGTGTGCATGTATGCATGTTTATGAGTGTGTGTGTGTGTGTGTGTGCATTTAGATGCATGTGTGTGCATGTGTGTGTGTTTTTGCATGTGTGGTTATGCTTGCGTAGGTATTGGTGTTTGCAATGGTGTGTGCATGTTTGTGTGTATGTGTGCCTTTTCATGCGTTCATGCATATACGTGTGTTTTGCACATGTATTCTTGTGCATGTTTGTGCAAGTGTGTGTGTCTATGCACATTTGTGAGCATGTGTGAGTGTGTGTATATATGTGTGTGATCATATTTGTTTTTATTTGCATTCCTATGAACATGTTTACATATTTGTGCATATGTGTATTTTGTGTGCATAATTGCGTGTGAGCACTTTGTATGCATGCATCCATGTGCGACATGTTTGGGCATATTTGTGTTTCTTGCATGCAAAAGTATATGTGTGTCTACTTGTGCGCATGTGTGTGTGACTCTATATGTGCATGCATTTATGTGCATGTATAGGTGCACATTTGTGCTTATATATGTGTGTGTTTGTGAGCATGGGTGCATGTGCCACTTAGGATATGCATGCATGTGTGTGCATTTGTATTGGTGTGCATGTCTGGCTATGCTTATGGATGTGTGTACATGTGTGGGTGGCCACTTATGTGTGCAAGTGTACATGTGAGCATATGTGTGTGCATGTGTCAGTTTGCATGTGTGTGTGTCTCTATGGAATTGGTGTAGGTGCTTGTTGTACGTGTGTGTGCAGATATGTGTGTGTTCATGTGTTGGGAGTTTGTGTGGGATTGTGTATAGGTGTGCATGTGTGTGTGTGTATGTGTGCATGTGTGCATGTGTACATGTGTAGATATATTTGTATTTTTGTGCACATAGGTGCACGTGTTTGTGTGCATGTCTATCTTTACGTGAGTACATGGGTACACATGTATGTGTATGCATGTGCATCTATTCATGTGTTTGTGCGTGTGTGAGCAGGTGTGCTTGTGTGTGTGTGCATGTGTATTTTTGTATGGGCATGAGTAATTGTGGATTTGTGTCCATGCATGTTTATGTCTATGTGTGTATGTCTACTTGTGAGTGTGCTTGTATGTATGCAAATTTTTGTATTGGTGTGTGCATGTGTGTTCATGTGTGTGTTCGTGTGAGTTGATGTGCACGTGTGTGTGTGTGTGTGTGTGCACTAGTGTGTTTAGGTGCATTCGTGTGTACGTGTGTGAGTGCATGCACATGTATGTAAGTGTGTATGTGTGGGTGCTCGTCAGGGTGTTTTGATGCATGTGTGTGTGCATGAGTAGGTATGTGCATGTGTGCATGTGCTTTTGTGCATTGTGCTTGTATGCATGTGCATGTGCACATGTGTGTGTGTGTGTGTTTATTTGTGAGTTTAAATGTATGTGTATGTGGGTGCATGTGCATGTGCATATGCACCCATGTGTGTGTGCGCTTGTTTGTGTGAGTGTGTGTGTGTGCATATATGTGTGATTGTGTGTATGCTTGTGCTTACATATGTGTCAGTGTAAATCTTTGTGTGCTTATGTGTGATGTGAGTGCGTGCATGTGTGTTTTATGCATGCATGTGTGTAGGTGTATGGGTTATTATGGGTTTTTGTGTGAGTGGGTGCACATGTATATGTTTGTGTATGTGTGTATATGTTTATGTATATTTGCATATTCATGTGTGTGTGTTTCTATGCATTTGTGTGAGTCTTTGTGTTTGCATGCATGTATGCATGTGTATGTGTGGATGCATGTGTAGGGGTCTATGTACATGTGTTTGTTGACTGTGCGTATATGTGTGTGTTCATGTTTATGTGCATGTGGATATATCTGTTGGTGTGTATGTTTGTTTGTGTGCATGTGCACATGTACATGAATGTACCTACATGTGTTTACATCTGTTCATGTTTGTGAGTACATTCGTGTGTGTGTGTTTGTGAGAAGGTGTGTTGGTTTGTGTGTGTGTGTGCATGTGTGTGTGTGTGTACATGTACATATTTATGAGTGCATCCATGTCTATGTATGTGTCTGTATGTATGAGTTTGAGTGTATTTGGCAATGAGTGCTTGCATGTGTATGTGTGTGTGAATGTGAGTGTGTGCATGTACTTATACACATGTACACACATGTGTGTGTTTGTATGTATGTATGTGTATGTGAATATGTGTGCATGAGCATGTGATTGAGCATGTGTGTGTGTGTGCACACATGTGTGTTTATGTTTATGTAGATATATGTGTGAGACGTTTTCCTTATGTGTGCATGTGTGTGTGTGTATGCATGTGTTTGTGTGCATATAGATGTGTGTGTGTGTGGATGCACACTTGTGTGAATGTGTGAGTGTAGGAGTGTGCATATCTACTTGTGTGCAGGCATGCTAACACATGTGCATGTGTGTATGTGTGCTTGTCTAGTTGTTGGTGTGTGTTTTCATGTGCATGAGTGGTGTGTGCCCCTATGTATGTGTTTGTGTATGCGATTATTTGTGAGTTCTTGTGTGTGTTTCTATACTTGTGTTTATATGAGCATGTGTATGTACATGTGTGCGTGTGTGTGTGCATGTATGAGTGCATCTATGGGTTTGTGTGCATGACTGCACATGTATGCGTCTATAAGTGTGTTCATGTGTATGTGTGTGTGCAAATGTACATGTGTGACATGTTCATTTGGACATGCATGTGTGTGTTTGTGCATTTGTATGGGTGTGTGTGTGTGTGTGCATGCAAGTGTGGGTGCTGGGTGTATGCATGTGTGTGTACAAGCAGATGTGCATTTGTGCTTGCATGTATGCACATGCATGTTTGTATTTACAAACATGTATGTATGCATAATAGCATAATAGCATACGTGCATGTGTTGTTTTGCATGCATGAAGATGCACATGTGTACATACTTGCATGTGTGTGTGCATGTGTGTGACGGTGCATATGTGAGTGTGTTTGTGCGCATGTGTGTGCGGGCATGTGCATTTGTACTTGTGCATGTGCACTTGCTTTTTTTTGTGTATGTGTATGTACATGCAAGCATGTGTGCATGTATTTATGTGTGTGTATGCATGTGTTTGTGTGTGTGTATGTCAATGTTCATGTATGTGTGTGTGTGTGCTTCGTCTTGTACACATGTGTTCTTATGATTGTTCCTGCATCTACATGAGCACATGCATGTGTTTGTGCATGTGTGTGTGTGGTTGGTATGTCTGTGCATGTGAGTGTATATATGTGTTTATGAATGGGAGTGCATGTATGTGACAATGCATAGGCATGTCTGTGTTTGTGCGTGTATGTGTGTGTGTGTAAATGTATTAGTGTTTGTGTGTATGTAAGTTTGGGTCAATCTATGTGTGTCTATATGTGTGTGTGTGTTCTTGTGCATGTGTGTGTCCATGTCTATCTGCTTGTATGTGTTTACGTGCATGTTTGTTCGCAAGTATGCATGTCTCTCTATGTGTTTGTAGGTGAGTTCGTGTATTTTAACATGTATATGTCTTTATATATGTCTACATCTATGTACGTGCATATGTGTGTACATGCATGAGTGTGTATGTGTGTCTGATTGTGCATGCATACATACAAGTATTTCTATGCATATGGATATGTGTGTGGGTGTTTGTGAGTGAGTGTGCACTTGCGTGTTCTTGTGTGTTGTGTTTGTCTGTGTGAAGGGGGGGGGGGGGCAGAGTACATGTATGGGTTTTGTTGTGCAGGTCTACAAGCAAGTCTATATGTGTGTATGAGTGTTTTTGTGTGAGAATGTGCTCGAGCATGTGTGTGTATGTGCACATGTGCTTGTGAATGTGCAGGTGTGTATGCATTTGTATCTACATGTGTGTGTGTGCATACATTTGTGTGGATATGTGCACACGTATTTGGGTGTATGCATGTATTCATGTGTTTGTAAGAGTTTGCATGCATTTTTATGCTTGCGTGCTTGCATGTGCAATTATGTAGCTGCATGTTATTGCGTGCACATGTGTGTTTATGTGCATTTGTATGTGTGTACATATGTGTGTGTGTGCATGCCCACACATGCACTCATGCTTGCATGTGTGTATATGTGTGTGCATACATATGTGTGTGTGATTATGTTTGTGTTCATAATTGTTTGTGTGTGTGTGTACGTGCATGTGCACGTGTATGTGTGTGCAAGTTTGTGTGAGTGCATTCTTATGTGCATGTGTGTGTGTGTGTATGTGTTTATGTTTATTTGAGCAAGTGCATGCATATGCATGCATTTGTATGTATACATATGTGTGAGGGGGTGTGTTTGTATGTCTGTCTATGTGTGTATGTGTATATGCATATGTGTGTGTGCATGTGTGCATGCACATGCACACATGTGTGCATGCATCTTATTAATGTATGCATGTGTGTGAGTGAGTCAATGTGTGAGGTTGTTGGTGCTTGCATGTGTACGTGTGTATATGTGTGAACGTGTGTTTCTGTGTGTGCAAGTGTGTGCATATTTGTGTTCTTGTGCATATGTGTGTATGCATTCATGGGTGTATGTATAAGTATACGTATGTGTGCATGAGCATGTGTTTGAGCATATGTGCATGCATGCGTATAAGTGTGTGTGTGTGTGTTAATAACTTTCATGTGTGTGTTTGTGCATGCATGTTTGCATGTATTTGTGCATGTATGTGTCTGTGCATGACTTCATGTGCATGTATATGTGTGTGCATATGCATGCATGCTTGTGTGAATGTGTGTGTGTGTGTGTGGGAGTATGCATGGGTGCATGAATGCATGCATGTGGGTGCATGCATGCAAGTGTGTGCACAAGTGTGCAGTTATGTTTATTGAGTTATAGGTGTGTGTGCATGCATGTGTGTTGGCATGTGTATGCACCTGTGTGTATGGGATTGCCTATGTGTGTGCATCTATGTTTGTATTTATGTGTGCATGTGTGTGTACTTGTGTAAGTGTACGTGCGTGTGGGTCTTGGTGTGTGTGTGTGCAGGGGTGCTTGATTGCATGTGTTTTTGTTTGTCCTTGTGCATGTATGTGTGTTCATATATACATGTGTGTGAGTATATATATGCAAGCATTTGCATGTGTGTATTTGTTTATGTTTCTGTCTACCCTTGAATTTATTGTATTTACATGCATATGTGGGTGCATGTGTGTATACATGTGTGTTTTTGCTTGCATGCATGCACGTGTACGAGCATGTGTGCATGTTTGTGCTTGGTTGCATGCATGTGCATGTGCATCCTTGTGTGTGTGTGTTTTTGTCCATGTGTGTGTGTTGGGGTGTGCATCTATGCATCTCAGTGTATGTGTGTGTATATGTGCATGCTTGTGTGTGTATTTATGTGTGCATGCATACATGTCAGGTGTGTTTGTATGCGTGAGTATGTATGTGTGTGTGTGTGTGCATGCATGTGCAAAAAAGTACATATGTGTGTCTATGTGTGGTCATACATATGTGTGTGTATGTGTGCACACATCGGTTCTTGTGTGCATTTGGAAGTAGGTGTGTTTGTGTTATGTGTGTGTGTGCCAACATGCAAGTGTGTATTTATGTATATATTTGTGTGTATGTATGTGCTTGTGTGTATTCATGTATGCATGTGTATATGCATTTGTGTGAACATGCATGTGTGTATGCATCTATGTACATGTGCGTATGCACGAGTGGGTGCACATGTGTGTGTGTATAAGCATGCTTATGTGTTTGTGCTTGCAAATGTGCACTTACACGTGTGTTATTGCTTGCATGTGGGTGTGTGTGTGTGTTTGTGTGCATGAGTGTGTGTGTGCATATCTATGTGCATTTGTGTGTGTATGTGTGTCTTTCTATTGTGTGTGTGTGCATGTGTTCTTACATGTGCGTGCATTTATACATACTTCTATATATGTATATATATGTGCATGCATGCATGTGTGCAATTGTTTGTGTGTATGTGTGTGTGTACATCCATGTACATGTGTGTTTACATGTATGTGTGCATTCCTATGAGCTTATATGTGTATATTCATGTCAATATGGTAATGCATGTGGTAGTGCATGTGTGTGCAAGTGCTTGTGCTTGCACATGCATAGGTGTGTGTTTTTGTATGTGTTTGCATGCATGTGTGCATGTGTTTGTGTTCTTGATGTGGTTAGGTGTGTGTGTGAGCGTATGTGTCTATGTCACTATATAGGCATGTATGTGTGGGTTTGTATGGACATGTGTGTACATGCATGTGTGCATGTCTATATTTGTTTACATATGTGTATGGATGTTTGTGTAGATGTGTGCATATGTCAATGTCTGTGCATGTGTGTGTATGAGTGTGATTATGTGTACATGTGTGTGTGCACATATTCTTGTGTGTGTATACATTTGCTTACATGTGTATTTACTAGTATGCATGTGTATGTGTGCATATGCATGTATGTGTCTTTGTATGTGTATGCATTTTTGTGGGTGCAAATGTGTGTGTATGTGTGTACATGAGTGTGTGTATGCATGTGTATGTGCATACATATATGCATGTAATTGTGTCTACGTGTGTGGGTGTGTGTCTGCGTGTTGTTCTACATGTGTGTTTGTATGCATGCATGCGAGTGTTGTTGTATGTGTGTGGGTGTGGGTGGATGCCTGAATGTGTGTGTTCTGCATATGCATAATCATCCATGTACATGCATGTGTGTGAGTGTAGGTGTGGGTGTGTGTGTGTGTATGTTTTTGTGTGTGTGTGAACATGTGTGTGCTTATGTTTATTTATGTCTGTGTGCACATGTGGGTGTGTGCATCTATGAGTATACTATTTTTGCTTGTGTGCATATGTATGTATGTATGCATGTGTATGGATGTGTGTGCAAATTTCATGTACTCATATGTGGGTATGAATAGATGTGCAAGTGTGTGTGCATATGTGTGTGTGTGTGTGTGTGTCTGCATATGTGCACTTAGGTGCTTGCGTGTGCATATGTTCATGAGGGGTCACGTGTATGTATGTGCCAATGTGTGCATCTATGTGTTTGTGTTATTATGTATGTGTATGAATGTGTCAACATGCATGAATTTATGTGCATGTGTGTGAGTGTGTGTGCATGCATGTGTGTGTATGTCTATGTGTGAGTGTGTACGGGTGTCATGTGTTTGCATGTGCATGTGAACTTGTGTGCATATATCCAAGTGTTTGTGTGCTCGTGTTTATGTGTGTGTATGCAGATGCCTTTGTGCATGTGCATGTGTGTCTTTGTGTTTGTATGCATGCATGCATGTGGGTGTGGTTTTGGGTGTGTGTGTATCGCTTTCCTTTGTATGCACGTGTCTGCGAATGTGTGTGTGTGTGAAAGGGAGGGGGAGGGATTTGTACTAATATTTGCATGGGTGTGTATTCTTATGCATGTTTTTTTGTGTGTGTGCACATGTTTAAGCATGCATGCATGTGTGTGTGCCCTTGTTCATATGGGAGTACACATGTATGCATGTGTGTGTATGAGTTTCTATCTTTGTGTGCAAGCATATGTGTGTGTGTATACAGACATGCATGTGTGTGTTTATGTGTTGTGCATGCATTTGTATGAGTGGTGTTGGTGTTCGTAGATGTGTGTGTGCATGTGCATGCTTGTGTGCACACAACCATGTGTGTGTACATGTGTGTGTTTTCATGTGTCTACATGTTCCTATGCTTGTGTCTACTTGTCAATGTATCTAATTTGGTGCATATGTGGGCATGTTTGTGTTTGTGTGCATGTGTGTTTGCTGTGTGCATGCATGTTTACATGTGTGTGTCAATATGCATGTGCATCTATCCAAGCATGTGTATGTGCATGTGTGTGCAAGTTTTCTTGTGCATATGTGTGTGGGTGTGTGTGTACTTGTGTTTAGGAGTGTGTGTAATGTGTTTCTTTATGTAGGTTTCATCTGTATCTACGTAAGAATTCATGTGCTTTTGTTTGTTGGTGTCTGTGCATCTTTAGACATGTATATTTGTGTCTGTGGATGCATGCGTGGGTACTTGTTTGTATGTCGATGCACGTGTTTGTGTGTGTTTGTCAATGAATGCACATGTTTGTCTATGTGTGCATGTGGTTGCACACGTGGACACAGGTGTGTGAGTCAATGTGTGTGTGCTTTGTTGTGTGTGTGTGCATGTTTGTTATTATGCATGAGTGTGTGCATGTGTGTGTAAGTGAGAACATGTGTGTACATGTTAGGATGTGCGTCTGTTTATGTGCATATGTTTGCATGTCCTTGTGCTTATGTGTGCATTGGTGTGTGTGTTTGTGTTCTATAGTATTTATGTGTGCATATGTGTGTGCATGTATGAGAATGCAAACACCTATGTCTATGTGCATGTGAGTATGTGTATACGTGTGTATTGTGTGTGTGTGTGTGTATGTGTTTGCTCTTATGTGTGTGTGTCAGTGTATGAGTTTTAATGCATGTGAGTGCATGCACGTGCTTGCTTATGTGCATGTGTGGTGCATATCTATATGTTTGTGGACTAGCATTTGTGTCTATGCATGCGTTTGTATGTGTGTGCATGTGTGTGTATGTGCATGTGTATGCATGTACTTGAGTGTGTGTGTGCACAAATGTTTGTTTCTACAAGTGTGTTTGCATGTGTCTATAAATGTGAGCATGCGTGGTTATGTGTTTGTGTGTGTGCATGTGTTCTCACATGTTTTTGTGGGTGTGCATATGTTTGTGCCTGTGTGTGGATGTGTGTGTGGGTGTGTTCATGTTTGTGTGCATGAATGTGTGTGGAAGTGTGTTGATGTGTATGTGCATGCATGTGTGCATGCTTGTGTATGTATATTTGTGTGTGTTCATGAGTGTATGTGCATGTTTGTGCATACCTATATGCATGTGTTTGTGGTTTCCTTCCTGTATGTGTGAGTGTGTGCTCATGTGTTTGTGCAAGTGTGTGCATTTGTGTATATGTCTGTGTATATGTGTATGTGTGTGTGTGTGCATGCATAATTGTGTGCTTGGGCTTTTGTGCATTTGCATGTATTTATGTGTATATGAGTTTGTGTGCGTATGTGTTTCTGTTTTTGCATGCTTTTGTACTTATATAAATGATTTTGCAGGTATATGTGAGTGAACATTTGCATGTGTGCTTGTGTTTGTATGTGTGTGCGTATGCGTATATGTGTACATGAGAATGCATGTTTGCATGTAGGTGTGCATTTTTGCATGTGTGTGTGCATGTCAATGTGTTCATGTGCATGCATTTGTGTATGCATATGTGTGTGTGTGTTCATTTGCATGTGAGTGTGTTGGTATGTAGTTCTTTGTGTGCATTGATGTGCGAGTGTGTGTGTCCATTTGCTTATGAGCATGGGCATATGTGTACATGTGTGTGCAAGTAGGTGTGGTTGTGCATGTGCATGTATATATGTGTGTATGTGGGTGTGTGTCAATGAGCATGTGCAAGTGTGCATTCATGTGTCTTTGTGTGTGAGTGCATGTGTATGTGAGTTTGAGTGTTTGTGCATGTGCTTGCATGTTTGAGTGTGCATGCATACCTTAGTTTGTGTGGGTGTGTTTGTTGGTGTATGCGTGTGTATGTGTGTGCATGTGTGTGCACATGCTCAGACTTGGGAGCATGCATGCACTGTGTGTATGTGTGTCTCCATGTGTGTGTGTGTGTTCATGTGCATGCATGCATGTGTGTGCATATTTGTGT